>OMNZ01089565.1:0-16018 GCA_900303255.1 Lesueurigobius sanzi
GGGTGAAAACGCTCATACAGTCACATCGTGCCGTTCAATTCGCGTGAACGCCAACGCTGAAAGATTGACGCACGTCATCGCACGTTCACATAGGCTTTACATGGAAGATGGCCGCGTGGTCGCGTTAGGTGTGTAGGCACCTTTAAAGATAGGGTGAGGAGCTCAGTCAGGAGCTCGGGACAGAGCCACTACTCCTCCACGTCGAAAGGAGCCAGCTGAGGTGGCTCGGGCATCTGTTTCAGCTGCCTCCTGGTCAGTTCCCTCGAGAGGTGTTCCAGGCACGTCCCACTGGGAAGAGGCCACAGGGACCCAGGACACGCTGGAAAGACAAGGTCTTTAAGCTGGGAACGCCTTGGGATCCCCCAGGAAGAGCTGGAGCAGGTGTGCGTGGATCGGGAAGTCTGGGCATCTCTGCTCAGACTGTTTCCTCCGCGACCCCGGATAAAGCGGAAGAAAATGGATGGATGGATGTGTGATAATTTGTCCTATCGACATGCCATTTGTAATTTAACAACTTGCAATAACAGACTTATATAGGGCTATCGATCGCCGCGCAAAATACTACAGCTAGCAGCGGTATGCTACGGCTAGTTTCAAGCAGGAAAGGTTGGGACAGAAGCTATGACTCACACCTAAAGTAGTGAAATAGGCTAATATTGGCCAATATACTTGCATTTTAGTTTGAGAAATACTGTCAGGATCAGCCTGATATAACATATTTGTAATGCTTTAATGATCACATCACTGTATGTTGGAAATTGTCTATTTAATGTAACAAGGATCAGTCACTTCTTCACTCACTGCAAATTCATTGCAGTTTCTTTGCATAAACAACAAATGTGTCTCTACAATCATAATTTTGTGAAAATCTCACAGAATTGGTGGGAATCGATATACTGTATATTCAAACCCTAAGCAAAAAAGCTGGATCAGTGCATCTCTAGTTAGAAACACTTAAACACAAGGAGAGATGACTTCAGTAGCCCCTATAGACTCCAAATCTTCTACCACTGACCATTGCCATATAAAGATTCCTCTGGTATGTTTGCACTTGTCATTTTAAATAGACACGTGCGCATGCCTCCAGCTCTGCAGCGGAGGGTGACTATATCGAGCGAGGTCCCAAAATAACCCGACTGTTTGACTGTTATCTGATCATACATTACAGGACACCAGACACCGGCATTATGGACCACCGCTGACGGGCCGTATTTTCAGACTGTAAAAAAGCCATAACAGCTCCAGGAAATATGAGCGGCCCCTCTCTTTGGCGCACAGTAAAGTTGAAGCATGTACAGCGATGTATTAAATGGAAGTTATGTTCATTACTCAGAGTGGATTGGCCAGACTGAGCTGCGTTTACAAGCTTCTTTTACGAGCGCCGCTGGTGTAATTAGTGATATTACTAAAATGAAATGTGCAAGTCAATTGGTAATGTACAAAAGGGTGTGATGTAACAAAGGGCAAGGATTTGAGGAAGTCTTCTTGGTGACATATTATACAAAAATCTATAGTTTTATGAAAGTATCATTTATTAAGTTTTATACAGGCAGCAGCAAGTAAAGGGCTATAGTCTTAATGCCATTTTAATGCCCAAATACAATAATGTGAATGCAACAAACAGTAACCTTTCGCAGCAAGATGAATTCCTGTGAGATTTGATTTCACAAACTCTCAAAAATACATCTTGAAAGAGAACATTTGGCTCGAATTCCCTGGAGTTTCGGACCAATCCGGTGGCCATATTGGCGTAAATAGGCAGTATTTTATCAAGACTAATTAACAACATGCCTGTGATGGCAAACACAAGGTGTTGCTACAGACATATTATGTACTGTATATAAGGCTTCAAAAAAGGCTTATAAACATTAGTTAGGAGGTCTGTGGATTGATATTTTACATTTTATAATATGGTTGTTCTTACATAATTGCACCAGGGTTGCTGAAGATTTAGCTTGGAGCACCCCCTGTAGCCAAGAGTGGAAATAATTTGGTAAAAATAAGCTTTCTCTTTCATTTAACAATGTGGCTGTGGACAGAGTTTCTGCGTGCACAAAACGGCTCAGAACCGATCCGCTTATTGTAATATTGGCTTTAAAATGTGGAGGACAGTTTTGAGCTTGAACAATTTCACAATTGTACCCAGGAAGTACAAAACAAATAGCTAAAATACTACTCCTTCGCTGAGGAAGATATTTGGACTAAGATCGAAACGTCCTACACTTCAACTACAGAGTACAGATGAACACTGAAGAATCTTGGCCTACGATGCTCCAGATTTTTTGGAGAGGGAACAATATAATAACATGGTCTAAAGCTCAAAAGTCTCCATTAAAGGCCAATTTATGCTCCCTTTTTTTTACGCATATAGATCTGTGGGTTCTAAGCGAAGTTACTGTCACTGGGATTCATACTTCCATCCGCATGCAATGTAGTATGTGTTATCCAAACCTACCACCAGAGGGCGCTGTGAGAGCGTCAGAAACTTTACCAAAACAGGATAGGACCAAAAAATATTTGGCACCGCCCACGATGTTTTCTACTTTACAGTCACTGAAGAATATTCAGGAAAATGAGGTCAAGACGTGATGGTTTGTTTGTAAATTGTTAAAATCACGTCTTTGAAGTTGTGTCTCTTGTTGAGCCGTGTGCAGTAGTGTCCCCAGTGTTTAGCTCATGTGCTGCTGCGCTACAATGACTGCCGCACGGTTTGTTTTAAAAGAGCGAGTAACGGACGAGACAGACAGATTCACGCCAGCTACGGACAGAGCGCTCCCTGTGTATGCGTTTCGAAGGGCATAAATGAGCCTTTAGTTGTCGGTTTCAAATATCTGAAAGTGAGAAGAGAGACATTCAAAGAAACAAAGAGATGCCTTTACTACAGCACAATAAAGTGAACTCTACCAACTGTGTACACGTGGATTCCCGGCATCTCAAAGTGTCCGTGAAGCCTGTGAGGTAAATCTCCTCCATTATTTAGAGCCCAGCGTATGTTTACAAGAACATCAGAAAAAAACAGGGCTCTATTTTGATCCAGGCTACCTGCATTCACACTGTCCACAGCATTCATAATTCAATATAAAAGAAATATATATATAAACACACACAAGACTTCAATATGAAAGTGAAAGACAGACAGATAGAGAGATACTGTACATATACACAAAATCTTAAATTATTAAACATGAAATACAGCAGAGATGCAAAAGATGTCCAAAGTTTTAAATTACCGATGTTAAAAAAAAAAAAAAAAATTGGTTGGGTCAGTGAACACACATGAGAGCCATGCATCTAAACACACCTCTCCGCATTGTAGTCTTGGGGTAATTTGCATCCATTGTCCCACATTTGCACTCACAAACGCACTCTCATTCATCCTGATCTATTTTACATGTTTTTAGTGGTAGAGGAGACCGGAGCATCCGGGAAGAACATGCAAACTCCACACAGAAAGGCCCCATCCAGCTCGGGATCGAACCCCGGACCTTCTAGCTGTAAAGCACAAGCGCTAACCTATGGAAGCATACACCTTGGAACTTCTTATTGTCTAACTAAAAAAGTGCAGAGGAATGAACCGACCACAGACCATATATTTGGGTCATGACCAAAAGAACAAGATCGTGGATACAAGCGGTTGAAATGAGTTTCCTCCGCAGGGGGGCTGGGGTAGGGTGATAGGGTGAGGAGCTCAGTCACCCCGGAAGAGCTCGGAGTCGAGCCGCTGCTCCTTCACATCGAGAGGAGCCAGCTGAGGCACTGGGAGAGGAAGGAATCAGGAATCAGGATGTCTGGGCATCTCTGCTCAGACACCGCGACCCGGCCCTCGATAAAGCGGAAGAAAATGGATGGATGGAGTCTGTTAGAATGAGTTTTGATCATAATTTTGATGATGATTCATGATTATTTAATGCTTATTCAACTATATTATATTACATATTCACTTCTTGAGTCGCCGATAGATGCTATAGATTAATGGTGGCAGCGCCGGCTCCAGAAAAATCGGACTGAGGGTGCATCAGGTTCAAAGGAGTGAGTAATTAAAATGCATGATGAGGCAACTAAAACTGAAGGTGCAAACATTTTCAAATGAGGTTGCAATGTTTTGCACCCCTCTGAATATACAGGATTACCAAAACAAAGAATGTGCACATATGAAAACAAAATATCTCTCTAAGTATGTATTGTTGGTGGAAAAAATATTTGAATCTAGTCATTCCTGTGTGGATAAATAAAGTACTAATACTAAAGTAATAATTTCACAAGTTTCTTTTCTTGCCATGTGTGTGTGGAGAATTTGGATCTTTCTCTTCCCTCTTCCTCAGAAATGCCTCGTCTTCACCTGTGCACCAGCTCAGGTCGGATCAATGTTCAAACACAGCCATAAAGGATTCATGAGGAGCTTCAGAAGAGCACATCATGCACGGGGCCCGCGTTTCCCCCCCCGACCCCCATCCGTCGAACTCTGGAACTCGCCGGGCGCAGTGTACGCTCTTGCTCGTACTCGCTTCGTCGGGATCATCGTCCCATAAGCGCCGCTATAGGTTGTTCTCGCGCTAAAGAGGAGGGATTTGAGCGAGCGGACACTGCTTTGAAGGCGGAGAGCGCTTTTGAAGTGCAATTCAAGAAGTCAATGGAAAGCCCGGACGGAGAAACAATGCGCTGTGAGAAGGGAGCGTGAGAATATCCGGCCTCTTTCTCGGAATACTTGGACGGATTTTTCAAAAAGTGAATTTTACGAAAGTTCAAGGGTCTATTTTCAGCTCAAATTACTTTCTGGAGCGTTGAGCCGTGTTATAATGAGTTCCCTCAACAAAAATCATTAGATTAGATTAGAGACAGCTTTATTAATTCAGGAGGAAATCCCTGTGCCAGGAGGAGCAATATAAATTTACACAACTAGAATAAGTTATAGCAAACTTTGTCCACCTTCTAGAATTATATTTTAGTTGGAGCAGGTGCTTGATTGTGCTTGATTTGATCATGATTAGATTCAAAAACCTGCCATATGATTCTTATGGTTGGCTTTCTTATGGCTCTTTCTACTGGCCGACATCATGCACACCTTTATGAGATCATAATTGTACCTTAGTTCATATGTGTTGACAGAGAAGATATCGAACTTTGTGACAGTTTTTATTTTGTGCGGATTGGCCCAGGAATTACAGAGAAATTAGCGATAAACTAAGAAATCTGCATTTTGACACCTCCTCCACCTCCTCAATTTTAAACCCATTTCATGTGACGTGTGCAAAAATAAATTAGACTTTAGAAGAACAAACATTCATCAGTCATTACCACATGTCACTTAGTAATTTGGCATTTCATACAAACAGATAGAAACAAAGACAGCAGGTTAGCAGTCTTTGGTTTCACTTTCACTAAATGGTAAATCAGAGGCTAGAACTAGAAATCTCAACTGATCTTTTTAGTTTTTAGTTGCATTATGGTGCTGTGGATCCATCTTTCAAGAAGATAACTCTAGGACAAATGCAAACCCAGTGCAATGCCAGTTTAATAAAGTGGACTAATGAGGATCTTAGGATGCAAATGTTATGTATTTCTATGGACATTGTGGATATCGTCTCACACTCCCACACTATTTGTTTGCAGGTGCCGTTTCAGGCCCTGGGGCAAAATCCGGCCTCCAGCATATATTTTCTTGCCCTTGAGATCATTTTGAGAACATAACAGAGATACATTTTAAACAGCTTAAAATCCTCTTTAAAAAAATATCAAAATTTACCAAGAGAAGACTCCCCCAGACCCTGCCCATTAGTCTGCATGAGGAACAACACTAGTACTGCAGTTGTACAATGCAAAGCTTGGGTCACATTATATTCACCTTAAAGCACCCCAAGACAATTTTACATTTCTCACATCCTCACAATTCATCATTTAACAAACCAAGAGCTGCACGTTACAAGGAAAGGAATTGCACATATTACACAATTTACACCGCAAAGACGGACGATTGCATCACCCGGGAAGGCCTTAAGGTGCAGTTACTAAAATAAGAACAGTGTTGCCTTCATCCCTAACTGGCCTTAAAGGGCTGTTTGTTTTACAGTCCGTGAGTGGGTTGAGTTTGGGTCATTGCAGCGATGTGAAGGGGACACACTGAAGGCAACCAAAAAATTGTCCAGTTTTCAGGTTTTGGGACTTCAGGTTTTTTTTCTCTAAAACATATAAACTTTCACCTGGAAACAAATGAATGACCTAATCGTCATGATAAGGTGTTTAATTAATGCACTGATTTACCATTTCCCCATAAGTTAATATGGAAGGCATTTTCCTCACTTCAGCAGCACCTAAGGACACTATATATTCTTGTACTTTACAATATTTTGAAGGTTTCTTTTTTCATATGTAAATCGAATTCCTTGCCTGATTTTCTGAGTCTTTTATTATTAGTATTTTTACTAATAACTAGTTCAAAATCCAGAAGCCTCTCTAAAATATGAATTAAATAAATTTAAATATGGCTCATTCCATTATTATTAATACACTGCCTGGCTAAAGAAAAAGTCTCCACCTGGATTTAACAAAGCAACCAGATCTGCTGTTGCTGCAGTTGGTCAGTTTCAGGTTCAGTAACACTATGAGCCCAAAGAATGAGATCAGCTGATTACGTGAACGTCCTGAAAGACCAGGTTATTCCATCAATGCATTTCATCTTCCCTGGTGATGGAACGGGCATATTCCAAGATGACAATGCCAGGATTCATTGGGCTCACTTTCTGAAAGAGTTGGTTCAGGAGCATGAGTTGGATTGTCCACCACAGAGTCCAGATCTTGACTCCACTGAGAATCGATGGGATGTGCTGGAGATGGCTTTGTGCAGTGGTCACACTCTCCATCATCAATACAAGATCTATGTTATTAATAAACCACTGGATCATAGAGTGTATATAAGCTGCGTGGCTTTCCCCATAGCCACCATGTTGAATTTTTAGTATGTGTGATACGTTCTCATGTCAACCGCAGAGCAAGAAGGCACCTGATTGGCCAGTTTTGTTAATATCTTAAATAATGTTGTAAATATTCAAAAGGCAAAGAAAAGGACGGTGTAGCGCACGGTAAGACAAGCACTTGAGGGTCATATTAGGTCTATTTTCAATAATGAGTTAAAGAGGGACCAAAAAGATTCAAAGGAAAGTCAATAGGAGCTTCCGGGTTCTGGAGCCAGCCCTGTATGCTAACTGGCTTCACGGAGAACTCCAATTGTACCTCCATTGTTATATACGGTCTATGCACTGGATGGAAATAAATCTTTGGACATTACAGAAGCTTATTGCAACAACGCCTCAGCGAATGGTGCAGAAATCAAAGCTAACTTGCGCGTGACTTTTCTTTTGGTTGATTATGAAAACTTTGAATGAAAAACCTGCAATACACATTTCTCTCATATTCAGTTCAGTAATGTACAGGAAAAGTGTTGAATTGATAACTCTTAATTACATTTCCTCCTATTCACCTGCCGTGTCTGGCCTTCATAAACCACAGACTTTCGTTGTGTGGAAAACTCTAATGAACTTCCCATGACTTTACCTAATCTTAGCCGCTCTATAGATACATCACTGTTTACACTGCGTCTCTGTGGGCTCCCCCTTCACCCGCGAGGCCTGAGCACAGGTTTGCGCGCACTCCTCCGTAACATGTCTCCGTCTCATCGCGCTCTCGACTCCCACATGAGAAGACGCCGTTAGATATTTGCTATAGAAACACGCGTCTTTTGATCATTCGCCGCTCCGACGCTTTTATTTCCCCCTCTTCTGCGTTTCTTTTTTTGTGGCGTGCCGTCAGAGGAGACACCTAGTTTGATGTGCGCAAAGTTTATCAAAAGGTTTTTTTTTTTTCCACCAGCAGCTAATTATTCGCCGAGGTATCAGCGGAGATGGGGTTTTGACACCTCCCCGAACTCAGGAAAACTGCGAATGTGACAAAAAGTAGAGTAGGTTAACTTCAAATATACAGTATATATCTCCGCGGCTGAGGTATTTAGCCCTCGTGTTTTTCAAGTCACCCCTGACAATTGTTCATAGGGAGCGGTGCGTGGTTTTGGAGTTTCTGGTGCGATATCCCGCTGAGTGCCTCGAGCTGACAGTTTAGAAAATAAAAGAGAGAAAGTGGATGTTTTTGGAGTCTAAAAATGGCAATGCCTTTGTTTAGTACGTGGGCTTTGTCACGTTGTAATGAAATTTATAATTGATGGTTGAGCACAGCAGCGATTTATAATTTAGATTAGATGTTGCATTAAACCAGGGGTCAAACTTTTCAGGCCACGACCCCTAAAATCACCAGACCAACACCTCGGAACCCCAAGTGTAAAATATAATTAGCGCTTATAATAACTTCAGGTCCACAATATTTAAAATCTGGTTTATTAATGTTTGTTTTGATGCTATAATTTGATATGCAGCTTAAATGTGTTGGCCCCGGGGAAGAACCAGGACACGCTGGAAAGACGAGGTCTTTAGGCTGGCCTGGGAACGTCTTGGGATCCCCCAGGAGGAGCTGGAGGAGGTGTGCGCGGATCGGGAAGTCCGCGTCCGCGACCCGGCTCCGGATAAAGCGGAAGAAAATGGATGGCTTAAATGTCAATATATACATCAAAGTCAGTGTTATAAATAAAAAAAATATTGTCTTGAACTCTCGCAATCCCTACCTCCCTACGTCCTGACCCTTGGGGGCACGGTTCGATCCCGATTCTGTGTGGAGTTTGCATGTTTCTCCCTGTGTCTGGATGAGTTTCCTCCAAGTGCTCTAGTTTCCCCCATGAATCCAAACCATGCACGCTAGGTTAATCCTCCTGCCAGGTGATTCTGACCATGAGTCTGGATCCAGATCTAGAGATGGGTGCACTGCGGTCGCCCACTGCTCCTTAATGGATTGTCCCAGCGGCATCGAAGGATGGGTCAAATGCAGAGGACAAAATTCCCTACGGGTAAAATAAAGATGCTCTTTCCCTCCCAATTACCCAGCATGCCTCTGATCACTGGTGTGAGAGACACAACATTTCGATTCTCTGCACATGCTTTACGTGTAGTCAAATTGACAATAAAGATGCTTGAACTGAAATTGTGAGTGTGCGATCTTTCTCTGGTCAGATTTTTAAAGTTCTGAACCAGCTACTGTCCAGTTTGAAGGCGAGAGGCAGCTGATCGTGCTGCGCCAGTCACCTCTCGTGAACTCCAGCGGTCTCAGTTCATCCCATTCACGCATTCTCTTGAGGAATTTCGCTTTGTGCCACTTGTGGGCAGCCGTAGAAGTGTCGCGGCCATTAAAAAAGTTTTGCATAGACCTTTTCAAGCCGAAATTTTAAATAAAATATGTGGCAAGCGTGGGCACCTCTCGCAGCCCCCACGGAGACTTTTGGTCTGAAAACGATCGCTGTAAGCCGTGTAGGTGTATGACTTGGGAGGAGAGCTCTGGTTTATTTAAGACTAAACCTCCCCACTGAGCTTGTATGGGGGCGTCAGTATTAAAGTATAGACTATGTAAACTTCTATCGCCAGTTCCCAGTTAGACCCAGGGGTGCCAATATTAGCAGATGACTTGTTAACTAAACTTCACATTTGAAACCAACGGGGACATGTGTGTGCCTGTGTGTGTGTGCCATGTTTGAATTAATCAGAGCGAGGGAGAGATTTGAGAGAATGTGGAATCGCTCGTCGTTAAATGATGAAACCTCAGCTAATACGGCGGGGGATCGCAGAGAGACAGCGAGGACGAGATTTTTTTTACCCACAGTCCTCGGCGTCGTCTTAAATAATGCTGATTTGATTCGCTTAATAGACTCTGAGCTTTTGCCGAGTGCGTTTAGAGGCAGGGGAGTCGTCATTAGCGGCAACAGTACAGTTCAGAGTTGAGTTGAGGTGAAGCAAAGAATAAAAAAAGTGTCAGCGCGGTTACAGGGAAGCAGAGAAGTATTGCCCAAGTCTGAATTTGAATAAGAATTAGTCAGATTTAATTTGCCTCAGTCCGTTTGGCTTCACAGGGATGTCAAA
Source organism: Lesueurigobius sanzi (assembly GCA_900303255.1). Lineage (NCBI taxonomy): Eukaryota > Metazoa > Chordata > Actinopteri > Gobiiformes > Gobiidae > Lesueurigobius > Lesueurigobius sanzi. The sequence continues at coordinate 10,008 of OMNZ01089565.1, forward strand.
AGTTTTCTAGAAGTCAGAATCTCCACATTATTGAGTTTATTATCAGTCTTAAGAGACTGCTAGGAGGAACAGTTTATTACAACAATAAGAAGAATTGTAATGGGTAAGATTTAGAGCAGTGTTTCCCAACCACTGCAACTAAATAGTGAAGAGTGCTATTAAACAGTGGTGCTTTAGTTTCAACACAACCTTTTACCAAAAATATTGAAGTTCCTTCTAAATTATCGGCAGAATGCCCAACGTTGGGGATATTTGAAGTATATATTAAAGTTCCAAAGGGGCTGCAATACAAAAAAGGTTGGGAACCACCAATTTAGAGCACATTTGCTCAAACTATGGCCCAAGTTTTGCCAACAACACAAAAGCACTTGAAGAAATTTCACTCATAATTTCCAATTCACAACAGCACATGAAGTAGAGGTGGGGGATGTCAACAAAAATGAACATCTCGATATTTAGTGGGACTGCCTCCATAACGATAATCGAAAGATATTTTTGCAAACCATCAAAAATATGTAAAAATGAGCTGGTAAATGTATTAATTTAGATTGATGTCATCAAAAGTATAATTATCTTGTATAAACAGCAGAAAAAACAACATTATTATACTTTTCTGAGAGATTACACATCCAATAAGTAAATTGTATTTTTTTGCAGATTTTTTTTTTAAATCTTGACTTTGAAGATACTCGATATTGTAAATTTACATATCTTCCAAACAACAGTTTGATATTATCTTGTAGACGATATATCTCCCAGCATGAAGGCAGCATTACTCACAGAAAATGTATTATATCAGAAATAACCCGGAAGAGTCCTCCTCCGCACTTTCAAACCCCATAAAGCCTCACCGCACTCATTTTCATTGTTTCAAGGCACCATGATCGGACTGTAGCATGCATACTGCCTTGTATTTTGTGTTTCCTATCATTACTTTCCCCTGCAGCCAATGGAAGTGTGCCCCAAGCAACACGAGATCTTTAAAAGAGCAGTCCTCACTCGTCAAGTGTGAAAAACCTTATCATCACTGGTCACGGTTTGCAAAATTGACCACAAAGGGATTGAAAACACTGCCTTTCTCGTCCTTCAGAGAGTGCATGTACATTAACATAGGCAAAAGTTTAGAAAGCTCCTGCAGCACTATTTAAAATGCACTCTGACTTTCTTATTTTACCAAGGACCAACTTTTTTTGATGCTGTGCGCCCTGAGCTGCCTCCACAATGCATACCCAGTGGTAGCGCACGCTCTCCCAGATGTTTCTCACCTCTTCACGACTCTCTGCGAGCGCTAACAACATAAAGCACTCGTCTTATGAATTATGCACGCTGTTTTCTCAAGTAAATAACTAAATCTGTGGCTGTAGGACAACTGCCAGCTTGAGTAGCGCCGAGGCAAAATTTTAATGTTTCGAAAGAAGTCTAACATTAGGGAAGAAAAACCTTAGAAATGGATATCATGCCCACGCTTTCCGAACGTAGCCAAATGTGATCACTTTCTGGATGCTGGCATGGGAAGTGTGTTGATTTATAGTAATGAGAGTAAATTATGGAGTTAAGGGGAGAAGGCTCGGGCCGGGGAGACGGCGCTTAATGCCGGAACAGCGCGTACCACTTTATAAAAAGAAAAAAGGCACTTAAAGCTCATTAGAGGAGCTGTGAAAAGACTCGCTGCAGACACTATTCAGGACATAATTATTCTGATGTGTGGAGTCAGACATGGGAGATGAGAGGGTCGGCCACCGGTGTGTAGACAGGCCAGACTGAGACAACAGCGGCGGAGAGAATGAGGTCCGCTATGGTTTATCGGCGTCAATCATTGGTGTGAAATGGGCCGCAGTGACAGCACTAGCCAGCAGGGGGGAGTGTGTAAATGTTGAACAGAACTATTAGCCTGGTCTTACCATACCCTCATACTCATTTCGTACAGAGGGTCTGGATCTTCACAATTGAGCTCCGTTATGAGGTGGGAGGGGTCAACTCCTTTTAAAGTTTGAAACGATTGGATCTGATGTTACCCAATCACTAGCCTGGTCTTAGCCATCCGTTAGTGATGTGCGGGTCGGACCGTTCGGGCGGTTCGGATATTCAAATGAGATGACAAACTTCGGGTGCGGGTGGATCGGGTTATAAATAACATATACTGTATATTTTCTTATTGTTATTATAGTTTTCAGCGCAAAAAATGCATAATTATCCATAAACCTCTCTTTTAGTAGGCTGTGCCTTGTTGAATATCCAGTTTAATAGGGTAAACGGCAGACGTACACAGAGTGACCATGAGAGGGCAGTAATGGACTCGGTAACAAAGCAGGGAAAAGTGAGGGGAAAAGAAGTTGATTTAGTGATTAATTTAATTACGGAAAGAGTTTAAAATTTAACTGGGCAATCAGTGATTCGGGGGCAAAAATAATTGATGAAGGGGACTAATTTTGGATCCTGTATTGATTGAAATGTGCAACTGACTACTTTCAGTAGTCTCAGTCCTCGATTCACCCGAGGGTAGGTGAGGCCACGTTACAGTGCTGCTTGATTTCGGGTCACAAGACTAATTTTCTGGCATTTTATCATTAAAAGTATCATCTTTTTCCATAACCAGGGCCTCAAGACCACCAGGGGGCCTGCAATAGTGCAAAAAGTTGTAGGTGTTGTGAAATTTCCCTCAAATGTCAAGTGTCTCCTCAAAACAACTAGCACACTGCAAAAAGTAACATTTTCTTAAAATGAGTGTAATTGCTCTGAATTTGAAGTAATTTGAACTAATTTCAAGAAATGTGTTTTTTTTTGTTTTTTTTTTTACACTTAAAGAAAAGACAACAACAATCCTACTTCAGGTAAATTAATATTGTTATTACCTCCAATGAGACCTTTTTTGGGGGGGAAGTTCAAAGTACAGTTTTTATCATTTCTAGATTTCTTTTTGCAGTCAACTTTCTTTTATAAACATAGTCAGATTGAAAAGTGGGGGGACTGATGTGTCTGTTTTTTATGGGAATATATATCTATCCAAAATGAAACACCCTCCTCTTGTAGTTGTAGTCTTGGACCCCAAATGTTGCTGCTCACTACAACAGAACTATCCATCCACAAAGAGATGTGCATGAAGTGCTTCACAACTTATACAATATAAATGTCAAAACATGTTTTTTCACATTTTTGTGAAAAAGCCAAACTTCACTGCTCCATATTTTACAGTAGACCTTTCACTGCTCACTACACCTGTCCTTAGAGTTGGCAACAAGAATCTGAAAAAATGATCTCTCTACTCATAACCGTCGTAGTTCTATGGCCCTTTTTGTATATAATGTGCTAATTTGGCACACGTTATCCAAACAGTGCCAAAAGTACAGTATTGCATTTTAGTAAAATATTCACAATAAACATGTATTTTCATGTTTAGATGAAATCAAATACCCCTTCTACAACAGTTTTTTTTTTCATTTTCCATCCTTATCATTGCTTTCAACGATGTATTGGAACGACGCTGCTATGAAGCCGGATCTCTGTTACTCAGCCTCCAACGCGGAAATCCGCTGCAGAAACTACAACTCCCACACATCTATGGAAAGCTAAGAGTGTGGACTACAAGACTCTGCCAATCAAATGGAACCATCTGCTGTCAGCGTTTAGAGAAACAGAGAGAGAGAGAGAGAGAGAGAGAGAGAGAGAGAAGCGTTACGCACGCTCCCTTGTTTTGCTAATGCGGCTACAGCAGCTACTTATGGATGTATTATAATAGCAGCTGCTCCGTGAGCGAGATCTTAGCGGAAAGATCACGCTTTGTTCCGCGGGACTAGTATATCAAGAGCAGAAAACAAAATGGAGTCTGTGGTTTGTTTTGGATCGACTGGGCTACAAAATATAGCCTTATAATTAAACTTTTTGAGTTTTTCATGCTATAAAATCGAATTTTGATGGATCACTTGACACAACTACACTTTATGGGAAATACAAGTAGATAAGCCTTTTCAGTGGACTGTAATGGACAAAACGAGTCTCTTGGTTTTGAAACTGTGGTTGTTTTATTTGAGAAGTTTTGCGTGCAACAAGATATCGCGTATATGAATGCTCTATATCGGCCGTACAAAAATGACATGGAAGCGAGTGGTATGACGTTAAAGATGCAATGCCCCCATGACAACATTTCGCCTCTAGAGCCCTGTGAACACTTGGGCCGGCTCTGTCCATAACTATAAGGAACTCAAACTGGTTTCGTATCGGCACAGCTTTAATAATGTCAAGCCAGCACAGAGCCTGCAAGAGAGGGACACACCTCACAGCTCCTCCTCGTGCCCCGACATGAACCACTTTTTGACCTTGAACCCTGTGCATGTTCCTGAAAAGTGCAATAGCGTGTGCTCATATTTACCTTTATGGAATGGTTGCGTCCGTTGTAAGGCTGCGGCTCACTGAAGAAGTCCGTGCTGTGGTCCAGGCGTCCATGGCCTCCGTAGATCCCCATATCAGAATCCAGCTTGATTTTGTATCTGGTGGAGAGGCGGGTTAAGGAGCTGTAGCTGTGGGAGAGTAGATTATAAGATCATGGAAGCGAAAAGCGCCCAGGAGAGGAGTTTTTTTTTTTCTCCCATCACCGTTGCTTTTTTCGGGTGCTAGCGGGTTTTAGCGGCTTTAGACCCGTGCAAATCCTCCACCCATCCATCAGCCTTAACGCGAGGAGAGACGTGACAAGAGAGGAGAAAACGCTGCTCGGCATTTGCATAAACACAAAAGTGATGCAGCCATCCAGCGCGCCCCTCTAATTTACCGCATTCAGGGCAGAAATAATGAATTTAATCTGAAAAGTGATCCAAATGAGTGACAGCGGGAGATGAGGCTAAAATTAGCATCTCCGCGTCTTAGATATGCTGGCAGTTATTGTTCGACATGCTGCGATATTAGGCTTCTGACAAAAATCCAGAAAAATATTAATAAAGGAGGAATCAGAAGGAGTTGGGTTATGAAGTAATTTTGTCAAAAACTTTTCGTTTTTCTCTTCTTTTTTTTTGACAGAAAAAGAACAAAAGCTGGAAGAACACACTGGTGCATAGTTTAATCATCTTCACTAACTCAATAGCTAAATTATCCAAAGTTTATAAAAAGCAGTAATTTAATTTAATTTGGGCTGGGCTATTTTGAGCTAAAGAAATCCAACTCCTCAAATACAAAAAAAATGGGATACAGAATAAGACAGTTGTGCTCATAAGTTTACATTCCAGGCAGAATGTTTCATTGTGTTTTGGCCATTTTTCAGACAATATAAATGTTAAAATAAAAACTTTTTTTCACTCATGGTTAGTCGTTGTGTGAAGCCATTTATTGTCAACAAAGCTGTTTACTCTATTCAAATCGTAATGAAACAGAAACTACCCAAATGTCCCTGATCTGAAGTTCACATATTGTGCATCTTGATTTATATTTGTGGGATTTTCTTTGCTCCTGAACAATTTTCCTGGCAGTTTTTCATGGTACCTTTTGATCAGGTTTATTTGAGTAGTTTCTGTTTCATTGCAGTTCAAAAAGAGTAACTAAAAAGCTGGACACACACTAGAGGATTTTTAGCCAGATTTTTAGTCTGAGGAGGCGTGGCTCAATAAAAACTTTCTCTCATGCCATGATCTGTGGTGGGACTCCTCGTGTGTGTGTGTGTGTGTGTGTGTGTGTGTGTGTGTGTGTCCTCATGTCTGTCCTTAAGTGTGTGTTGTCTTTGCACAGATCTTTAGTCTCAAAAGATTAAAAATCCTCTAGTGTGTGGCCACCTTTAGTTATTTGTAGGGCTGGGAAAATTATCGCGTTAACGCATTGCGTTAAAATGGTATTATCGCGATAAAATAAATTAACGCAGCGTTAAAATTCCTCTCCTTTAACCTTCACTGCTTCGAAGTGACGCTGCTCTCCGCAGAACACCTTACGCTAACAACGCTGTGGGAGCAAGCAGCCCGCGGTGTCAGAGCAGCAGTGAGGTACAACACATGACAGCGGAGAGAGAAGGGAAGAAAGACAATCACCGTTTCACT
>OMNZ01089567.1:0-12145 GCA_900303255.1 Lesueurigobius sanzi
GATAAATGACTTGATTGGAGAATATTAGTCTTGTGTAGAGAGGTTTTGAGTAGATTAGACATATTTGGGTACCCCTTATTCTACGTGTACCCCCTGCTTTGATAGTTTTGTTGATTAGTTAGAAAGTGAATGACTAAAACTCCTAATTATCAGTTCAAAAGACAACTAAATACACTGAAACTCTCACTCTTTACAGTTACAGTATATGTTTTTTTTAAGCTTTTCTTTGACTATAATAATCCAAAATACAATGTGTTTTATTGTTTTTTATTTGAATTTAATCCAAGTACCCCCTGCTAACCTGAAACACTGATCTACATTATTTGGCTTATTTCATGACAATTTTTACTGACTCTAAGGTAATCTCGCTTAAATTGGGAAGATAAACCTGCCAAAAGGAGGAGACCAATTCTCTTATCCCCAATAAAAAAGGAAATCTATTGACACAATCAAAAACCACCTTAGAACAAGTGGTTAGAATTAGGTCAAATGTAGATAAATAAGATGAATTTGGGTCATTTAAACTTCTCTAGATGTACATTTTTGTGTGGATGACAAATTATTTAGTATAGGTGTTGAAAAAAGTAAACCAAGTATCGTTCCAAGTAATAAATAAACGATCCCCAGCCCTATTCTCCACTCCTCTCACTCCCCCTGCTCCACGCTCAGCAAACACAGGCACTCCTCTCTTGTTCATGCACAAAATACCTGAGGATGGCTTTTTTTTTAGGTTTATGTACAACTTGGAGCTTGGATAGCAGTCTACAAAAGCCACAGATAAACCGTGTGCACTGTTTGTAGAAGGGTTATGTGTTTGCACCATGACTATCGGCTGCATTCATATGACATCATCACTACACTTTGAAGAGCCCCTAGATTTGTACGACAGGTTTGTGGACCCGATTCTTGTTTTAGATTCTAATTTAATTCTTCACTCAAATGAAAAATCGAATGACAATGTGTTAGAGAACTGAAAATTAGATATTGTTTCCAAAATGATGTGTATCTCCAGAGGGTGGAGGATGTCTTTTCGGCTCATCTCAGTCAGATTCCCTGTCTCCATTTGAGAAAATACTGGCAGCTTCTCCTCTGTGGAAATAAACACTGCCAATGTCCGAGATGTTTGTTTTTAATAATTTGTAATGCTAATGGCCCACAACAACACATTATGAAAAGGTATTAAAACACTTGAAAGGCTCACAAAATGGCCATAACTGTGAGATTGAGAGCTAAATCACCTGCTCTTAACTCCGGCAAATTAATTTAAGCCCCCCACCTGCGGCAAAGTGAATTTCTTAAGCCATTACGAGGAGATTGGTGGAGAAACACACTTTCTTTTTCAAAATGTCTTGCGAGATATATTCAAATGCTTATCTGAATTCATGCACAAAGTGAAAGCGTGTTCTTTTCCCATTTCTAATTTGATTTAAGCTGTTACCTGAGTGAAAACTCTTGATAAGTTAGTCTTTTATTGTGTCAATTCTCATTAATTGCTCAAGTAGCCGACTCTGCAGTGTCTGGCTGCATAAATCAGTTTTCAGGATATCTTGATGATTAGTATTTTAGTCTAAACTAGAATTTTACTTTAATGTTTGCAATGCTGCTATGTGCAACAAAAATATATTTTTACATCACATACATACATATACAGTAGATACATGTGCAAAACAAGCAGCACATGCAAAAGTAGATCAACATCAAAGTCCCTCATGCAGCATTCTCTCAGTTATATACAGTATGTACAGTATATCATTTGGGGACCTAATACAGTTTTTCCTCAGCAAAATAAGTAGACTTAACACGCTGATGGCTCTCTTAAGAGGTAACCATCTCTGTCACGCTAATTTAGCTGGACAATGGTGCAGGCCAGGGCCATAGAGAAGTGTCAACAGCCTTAGAACTAAGCCCAGGGTTAGACAATAGAGGGGTAATGACTACCAATTAGGTGCGAATAGGTTAAGATGTTTTGCCAACCTTCAGTACTAAGAGAGGTGGGACTTAGGAGGTTAACTCCTCCTACTGGTTTCCTCTTAAGAAACCCATGAGCGTGTTAAGTCTACTAATTTTGCTGAGGAAGATATTTGGACAAAGATCAAAACGTCCTACACTTCAACTACGCGTACAGATGAAGACTGAAGAATCTTTGCCTACGATGAACAACTCCTGTACGACTGAGAACCTACACAGGCTATTTCCCAGGTTGCACTCGCCCTACAGCACCTGTCTTGATAAATTTATACATTAATACATTTAGACCAGGGGTGTCCAAACCAGAGGATACATTACCTGAAAATTCTTTGCCAATGACAGAATATTTTGAGTTCTTGAAGGGTTGAAAATCAAGCCATCGTCATCTTTTCAGAGTTTTACACACGTTTTACCACAATGTAGTTTCCAAATTAATGTTCCATGATTCTGCTCACAAATCATATTTAGATTTGCATCCTTTTATCCTGTAATCTGTGTTTTCTTACATATATAATACTAGGTATATAATGAGAAATTAACAGTTTTACAACCCTGTCCCTCAAAAAAATTACAATCCGTAGCGAAATCACTGGTCCAAACCTTTTTAATCAGGGGCCACATATTGAAATGTATATGGCATTGAGGGTCAGAGACAGTGGTCAGTGCAGTTTTACTAGATCATTTACTAGATAAACCATGGAACCACACTTTGATTTAGACTTGGAAGCTTAAGGCAGCTCTGTCTCACACTAAAATGTAAGATATTGAGGTTTTTTAATTGTCAAGAAGTATTAAACTTGTGTGCCACCTCAGGCCGAAGCCTAAAATGAGCCTGCGGGCACTTTGGACACCCCTGATTTAGACAACAACGCCTTTTCCATTCACGGTTCCTCTCGTGTGATTGGCTGACAAAACACCTGACAAATAAGCCCTTTTCAGTCCCGCCGATGATCCCTCTTAACACTATTTCCTAATTGTACGTCTCCTGAGTCAGCGGTAATCCACCTTAATCCACTCTCCCTCCTCCTCTCGTCATTAACCGTGCGTGTGTGCGTTTGTGTGTGTGCCCCCCAGAGATGCGCTCCCACCGGACCGTATTCACCCGGGCCATCGAAGCCTGCGACCTCCACTGGCAGGACCGCCATCTGCAGCACATCATCGCCAGCGACCTGTACGCCAACTACTGCTACCACGACAACCAGGAGGGCTCGCTGTTCGACTCGCGCGGCTGGCCCCTGTGGCACGGTGAGGGGCGGGCCGTGGGTGGAGTTACTGTTGAGCTATGCAAGAAGTCATCTAGGAATAAGTCGAGGCCATTTGCACTTGATTTGAGTGAATAGTTTCGGGAAATTTGCCTGTGGGGTAAGGTTTTACACTTAAAAATCTTAATTTAGTTGAAGATTGGGCCTCATTCATGAAAGTTCTGAAGTACAACTTTCTGGAAAAAACTCTGATTCACAAAGCTTTCTGAAGAAGACAAAACTCTTGTTGAAAAGAAGGTGACACTAAGAACACCCCTCCCCTCATTATCATGAACTTTACATTACATTGATTATGTAAATACAAAGGGGAAAGGGAAAGGGGAAAGGGAATGTTATTTGTATAGCGCTTCACACATGAAAGGGAGGGGGGTTCATTCACTCCATGCTGATGGTGGTAAGCTACTATTGTAGCCACAGTTTCCCCTGGGGTAGACTGACAGAAGCGAGGCTGCTCACATCTGCGCCAACGGTCCCTCCGACCACCACCAACCACTCACACTTAGGCATTGGGTGAAGTGTCTTGCCCAAGGACACAACGACAGTCTGCACCTGCAGGAGCCGGGATTCGAACCCCCGATCTACCGATCATGAGACGACCCGCTCTACCACCTGCGCCACTGTCGCAGGTGGTAGACACGCCCTCCCTCTAAACTTCCATATATGGGCATGACGAGAGCATGAGGCAGTACTCATTTACATATACTCGATTACATGTGCGTAACTTTTTGTATGTAATATTTATATGCATACAATATATATATTTTGCTACTAATTGTAAATAGCTTACAATATGTGGTCCCCTCCTCTGATCATGACATGTCTGAACCTGCCCAGAGTGGCAACCAACGAGCAGCAGCCCTCACCCGTGAAAGTCTGATTTAGACTGAGGCCCTCTCTGTTCTATACCACAACTGATCACTTTCATTCTATCAAATAAAAATACATTTTAAATGAAATTATTTTTGGAAAATTTTTGGTTCCATTTTGACCGTGATAATATTCAAAAACTGCAGATTTTTTGTGCATAAGCGTCCTCCTGACTGTTCATAGGATTAGTCCTTCCAGAGAAAACAATTCTTAAGTCGGCCTTAGGAGCAAATTTGTGCGTAAGTTTGTTTCACGAATGAGGCCCATTGTTTTTAATGTTTTTTTCTCAAAAACTTACACCCCTGGCAAATTTCCTAAAATGACTTACTCAAATCAAAGGAAAACCTTCTCATTTTAGGAAGGGTTTACCTATTTCTAGATTATTTATGCTGTGAATGTCTTGCTGCCATGGATTGTGTCATTTTGCCAACTTCTCACAGACTTATAGTGGACAAAAACTAGTACATCTGAGCTTGAAAAGCTCACAATTATTATAAAACACAGTGCAGGATTCCTCGCCATTTTAAATACTGCAATAACCTAACCCCAAAGGCTGAGGGTTTTGTTCTTCCTTGCATCTCCAGCGTTTCATGAAGCTAAAGTATAATAAATTAGTACTTCTGCAATGTATAATAGCAGTTTTAGGAGTATATTTCACTGACAATGCTAGGGCTGTTACAATAAACTATGATATTGGTAATCACGATGAAAAGAATGCACGATTAGTTGATTATTTTTTCATAATTTGCATCATCACTTTTCACAGTTCAACAAGAAGTCAGTTCAACTACCGCAGATAATTCCTGTGATAATATTGTGAATAGCCCAAGGACATTGTGAGACAAAATTTCCATATCATACCATGCTTAGACAATACTGAATTGCATAAAAAATAATGTTAAAATCACAAATTGAATCCCAATTTCTGTCCAAAAAATCCGGATTTTTTTTTTATTTTGTCAAAATCGTGCAGCCCTACTATAGACTCTCTTGGGTAATTTATCAAGCTCATGCTCAAAACGAGCAGCACATGTAAAAGTGAATAATTATCAGAGTCATTTACACATTTTTGACTCACATAGGAGTCTATTTACATATCACATGTCGGGCCCTAATTCTGCAATACAGAAAATTTCAAATTGTAAATTATGTGCAACATGTCGGCAAACGGATTTTGTTTTTTCCAGCTTAAACCTGCCTTGATAAATGACTCGCTAAATGTATTGTATTTTTTATTATTGATCATACTTGTGTTGAAAAACCTCACTTCTAATGTAGGTCTTGATTTTGAACACATCCAGTTTCCTTGATACCGACTCCAGGAGATACCATACCATACCATACCAACTTTATTTATAAAGCACTTTAAAAACTGTACAGTTGGCCAAAGTGCCGTACACACATGTAAATATACAGTAAAACGACTTCAACAACAACATGAGGCAAATACATCATTACACATTAAACGCCCGAGAAAAGAAGTGCGTTTTTAGTAAGGATTTAAAAACAGGTAAAGACTGAGATGGAGAAGGTGCAGCGTTCATCTTGTGCCTGTTGTCTGTGCAGAGCATGTGCCCACGGCCTGTGCCAGAGTGGATGCCCTGCGGTCCCACGGTTACCCCCGAGAGGCGCTCCGACTGGCCATCGCTGTGGTCAACACGCTGCGGCGGCAGCAGCAGAGGCAGCTGGATCATTTCCGCCGACACAAGAAAGGTACGGAGAGTTCAGGGGGTCACAGTGTGTAGGAACAGATCTGTGCCACCGATACGGCGAAGCCAAATGTAGCAAGACGGAAAGGTTGAAACATTTTGTGAGCCTTCTGTGCAAAGATACAGTGTAACATTTATTTTAGTTCATTAACAGTTCATTGGCATTACTATATACACTTGAAACTTAAAACAAGCCTTAAGTTAAATATTAAACTGAGTAGCTAACTAGTTTTATGTTGCATTTTCATTGTGTAATTTGTAAATTGTGGTGCTAAAATCAATTTTATAGATAATTTTATCAAATGCTATCACATACAGTGTATGATAGGATGAATGTTGAAGTGAGAAGAAGAAGAAGAAGAAGAAGAAGAAGAGCTTTATTTATATAACGCCTTTCACAGACAGAGTCACAAAGCGCTTTACATGAGTTGAGGGCTCTGTATGAACACTGTTGTATTGTAAATTGCACTCTCTTTTCTTTTCCCCTTTTCCCTTTTCTCTTATAAGGACTGCAGATGGAAATTAGCTATTAAGCTATAATCTGGTACAAACATCTTGCCTACCGGGCATTATGTACCTGTACATGGTCCTTTTACATAAATAAATAAATGTACTACGGGGGTCATTTAGTAAGTGTAAAATGGAGAATAAATGCTAAAGTGGAGAGAAAAGCATGTGACATTGTTTAGTGAGTGCTGTCGTGTTTGTCACGACTACGAGGAGGAAAACTGTGAAAATGACCATGTTGGAGAAGCAGGTATAAACCTTTGTGCACGACCAAATGTGGCATTGAAAAAGATTTCAAATACTTACTGTATATGGCTCATTTACAACTATAAAATAACAAAATGTTGTTTTGGCCTTAGCTGCAGCTGAGAGGCTTCTCCAGTGCAGATCCAGCTCTGGATGAGCGTGCGCCGCATGGAGGCCCTTGAATTTTATACACAAATTTCAACCGCTCTTTCTCCATATTTGATTTGGCATATAAAGAATTAGGCTTTTATCTGTCATTTATCCATCATTACTTTTGAATCTGTCGCTGAGTGGCTTTATTAAGCAGCAGCAGAAGCACATCCTTTTGCACGTAGCCTATTCTCTGCTCGCTCTCATGCTAAACTCATTTACATATCAAATGTTCAGCACTAATAATACACACAGTTTCTAATTGTAAATCAGGTGCAACACAGCCGTCAAATAGCAGATGCTAATTTTGAGCAGTAACACAATTTAGCATCTAGCTTAGTAAATGACCCTCTACGTGACCCTCTATATAGTAACAGTAATATAGTAATATTTGGCTTTAGCATTGCTTTAAATTAGTGGTTGTCTTGCGTACCCCTTGGGCCTTTTATTCATACTCCAAGTACCCCCTGCCTCGATGGTTTTGTTGATTAGTTAGAAAGTGAATGACTAAAACTGAAAATGTTTAAAATAGCTTTTCTTTGAACATAATAATGAAAAATACAATTCAGTTTGATCTTAATTTGTATCTGAAATTATTCCAAGTACCCCCTTCTTAGCACTCGTGTACCCCCAAGGGTCCCTGTAACCCTGCTTTTAATGACCAAACATGTTGATAATAATATTTTCTGTTCTGTTGCAGAGCTGCTTCAAAAGGGCCACACTTCTATAACCAACATGGAGGGCTGGGTGGGCCACCCGCTGGACCCCATAGGCACCCTGTTCAGCACCCTGACTGAGTCGGGACGGGCAGGAGAGGAGGGCACCACCACCTGCTTAGACCTGTCAGGTACGACGGCTGTATTCAATTATGTGCACAGGACTGAGGTCCTATTTAGACTACCTTATGGTATTTTTACTTTTACTTTTGTTGAGCACCTCATTGGCAAAACATTTGGGGATTTAAGTGCACATACTGTGTGTAATTGTGGCTCTATAAACATACTTTTGGGCACCTGAACACCTGACCTACACGTCAAGTGCAGAGCTGCTCAGAACAAATCTGGCAATGATTTATAAACTTTTAAAAAGTAGGTGGACAGTTTTATGTTTCATCTATGACGCAACAGAATCCAGGAAGTACAGGTCTGAGCGCTTCAGCAGTAGAAGAAGAAAATGATCAAATTAAGGCGAGACATGGCAGGGCAATTTTGAGATTGCAGTGTCGTTTGGTCCCTAAACATCGTAGCTACCATGTTAAAGTTGAAAAATGACCAAAGTCACTCTTAACTACGGTTATTTTATGAAGTTTCACCGAGCGGCGGACCAGGAAATGACTCCAGTAGCGACTTTTTCCTTCACCTTTCGCTCCTCTCACTTGTGCGTCCAGGCATAAACATTGACATATTTGGTATCCACGTGGAGTGCGTGAAGTCCGCAACAAAACGCTGTATGTCATGATAATATCCTTTCTGGGGCAAGCCAGTGAAGAAAATACACGGACAACATCTGGCACATGCGCAGACACTACTAAAGTCAATTATCAGCTAATCAAGTTTACACTTTACTCTCGCATCGAGATCTTCCCTTCTGTAGCACTGACAGACTCCAAACCTTCCAGTCTTGTACTTAGCAATAGTCTGAAGATTTGTTCATAGGGATTTTTTAATATTTACTTCCTAGCCTGATTTATTGAGTTTTGAATCCCAAGAAACAAGGCGAACTTTTACAGCTTTATTCACTAATAACTAGCTTATTAAAACACTTGTCAAGATATGAAAAATCATCCCCTCTTAACAAATATTTGTAACCAATGTATCGACAAAATAAAGCCATAAATTTAAACCTGACTTTATCCATTATTTACAGTATATTTTGCTGAAAATATAGGCAAATATGGTCATTTATACACACAGAATGCCTCATTTTTATATGAAAACATAAATTGACAGAAAACATGCAATACATTTTTTTTCTCATATTTATGTCAATAATATACAGCAAAAAGTTTCAAATGAATATCACTCAATTCTATTTTTTTCCCCTATCTGTAGTGTCTCGCTTTAAACAGAATACTCAATGAAATTAAATACTACAAAATGAAATACTCCAGGTGTGTTTTCAATTTAATTTCTATTTATTTACTTGATTGTGACAAGTATGTACATAGGAAAGCCCCCCAATGATCCAATTAAATGTGTTTACGGGAATTTGAAATAGGATTAATTTACAATTCTTTTTAAAACTAAAATTGAAATAATTAAAACCCTTTTGAATTTCTTTCTTGTATTGGAGGCTAATGAAACTATTGGAATGAGTGCAGTGTAGCTGTGTGAACTTAATAGGCTAATAATACCGCCATTTTGTGACATCAGCGGGTTGGAGCAGGCGTTATTATCTCTTGGGAAGGAAACAGAATTACTCAAACAGGCATGGATGCAACATAATCCAACTCCGGAAGCTTCTCTTCAGGGTAAAAAAAAAGGTAGCATACCAGTGTGGGTTGTACAGTCTGGCTCTATGGCAACAATATTATTTCTGGGTGATGATACAAATGCCCTTCACTGTATACATTACATTATACAAGTTTCATGGTTTGACCGGTTACTCATTTCACTTTCTAATACGACTTTGAACGGCGCTCGCATAGTTCGTATTCTTGACATAGTTGGGATGCAGACAGCGGCGGAAAGTTGGGCGCATTCCAAATTCACCTTGTCTTATCTTATCACGCTGCCTGCCTCCCTCCATTTTAAAAGTTCCTCTCCCACGCTGCTCCGGCTCCCGGCCCTCAGCGGCTCCTCTGCTCACAGAAATAGCCCTCTCCTCTGAGGTAGCAGCCAGCCTGAAACTGAAGAATGTTCCCCGGGTGTTAGTCTTGACTTCAGTGCGGCCGCGGTGTCCGTGCCTCCGCTGGGTGACTTGGGTTTTTCAATAGGTGACACTCGAAACAACAGACAACAGCGTAATGGCTTGTCTTGTTGTTCTTTTTTTTTGTTTTTTTTTGGCTTCCAATCATGTTATAAAGTATTTACCTTCATCATTGGTTTTGAGCGACCTTGTTTAATTTGGTTGCTTCTTCATCTACTACCACGCCAAAATGTATTTCCTGGATTTTGTAGCATAAAAGACAGAACCTTGAAGAGTCCTCTGAATTCTTATAGCCCATAAATCATCAATGAACCTCTTCCGAGCAGTTCTGCACCTAAACTCACTTTATTACGACACCATTGATTTGTTAAGATGCCATTGGATAAAAGTGGTGGCTTGTATTTTGTGTTGTTTATACAAGCCTCTTGTATTTTGACTAAAGTCCCCTCCTCTGATCATGACATGTTTGAACCATAGGCCGTAAATAGGCCGTAGCTCATGTGACTTTCCCCATTGCGTTCAGCGCGGGCTAACGAAGCTATCATGCTAGCATTTGAACAGCCGCCATGTTGTTTTTTTGTTAGTTACCTTCTCTTTTAATGTTGAAAATATTAAAAGACAAAGAACAGGATGGTGTAGTGTGTGGTAAGGCAAGCACTTGAGGGCCATATTAACAACACTATTTACAATAATGAGTTAAAGAGGGGCCAAAAAGTTTACATGTCAAAGGGCACTTCCGGCTTCCGGAAACAGCCCCGTATGCTAGCATGGCTTCAACCAGAGCTAGCCAATTATATCTCTGATAAAATAACTGATACAAATCTGCAAAGATTGTTGGACAGCCCTTGGATGGACAATATGAGGCTGCTTATCACAACAACACATTGCGGCTGGCTAAGAACATGGCCTCTGACCTCCAGCCATGTTCTGAACTCTGAATATGTGCTAGTACCATCAGGGCGTTGGTACCGTGTGCCACGCTTTAACAGAGTCAGATTGAAGAACTCCTTTATTCATCAGTCCATCCTGAAACTAAATTAGGAGCTTAATTCATAAAATCAAAGTGTGTAATGGCGAGTGGACAATTGCTTTTCATGTCTCTGTGAAATGTCTTGTATCTGTGTCCTTGTGTTTTCAGATATCTGATCTGACAACAGTGTTGTTTTTGGCAGGCATCTTAGTTTTAGTCTTAGTCCTTTGGACGAAAATGCTTGTTAGTCTTTTCTACATGTTTCTACATGTTTTAGTTTTAGTCTAGTTTTAGTCAGTCGTAATCAGTCATAATTTCAGTATTTTTTTAGATTTACAAGTTTTCCACCACCAAATACTTTATAAATACTATACTACTTGCAGTAGCACACATTTTCTGTTGCGCCCCCCTTAGGAAGAAGAAAACATTTCCATAAAATGTGAATGTCTGACGAACCAATTAGTAATGTTTTCGTCCCGTCTCGTGTCACCAACGAAAACTCTTATTCGTCTCGTCATGTTTTAGTCCCAAAGAGCCGCTTTTAGCTCGATACAATATACAAACAATATACACTCTATGGTTCTTGCTCTACCCAGAGCAGAGTGGCTACTAACGGGCAGCAGCTGTCACCTGTGAAAGTGATTTACACTAACTATCTCTGCTCTATACCACCACTGATTACTTTCATTCACTCAAAAAAAAAATGTAATGAAATATTTTTTTGAAAAATGTTGCTCATGATGTGTAAGACAGAATTTTTCCATTTTGACTATGATAATATTCTAAAACTGCAGGTTTTCTGTGCGTAAGAGTCCTCCTAACTGTTCTAATTATTTGAAGAGTTAATTTGCAAAAACAGATATGTCCATTTTTAATTTGTGTCTCAATAGTTTTATATTTTTATCACCGTGCTCCAAAAGGGAAAGCAGGAAGAGTAAAGTAACAAGGGACTTAATATTTCTGATTCACTCAAATGGATGTAGTCATTAAAAACACTGCTACACAAAGAGAGAGAGACAAGCTTACGTTGATTTTTATCCGGTTTTGCAAATGAACTCTTCATTTGTTCTTCCAGAAGAACTCTCTCAGCTAAGAATACATTTTGTGGATGCCAAAAAAGTCTTGTCTGCCTTAGGAACCAATCTGTGCGCAAGTTTGTTTCATGAAGCCCAATGTTCTCTAGACCAGTGGTTCTCAACGGGACCCACCATCACTCCAGTATGACAAGCCGCCACCCAAAATAATAATTGAATTACGTAAAATATGGTATGTTCAACACAATTTTTGTTGAATAAGCATGACATAAGCCTATAAAACTGAACATATGACCATTGAAATAATTGATTTTAGCAGGTAAGTATTGAGGAAGGAAAGTAAGGAAGGTTTTTTGTTTGGAGAAAAAACAGTTGAGAACCACCCTACCAGACAGACAGTAACGCACGCCCTAACACAGGGGTAGGGAACCCATGGCTCGGGAGCCAGATGTGGCTCTTTTGATGACTCCATGTGGCTCTCAGATAAATCTTAGCTGGCATTTCTTAATACAATGAGTAATAGGGGATACATTTCACAATAAAAAAAAAATCAGTGTGGGCTTA
>OMNZ01089568.1:0-10728 GCA_900303255.1 Lesueurigobius sanzi
CTTTGAGGGTCAGAATTCTAGCTGATAGACAGGTGTTCAAATACTTATTTTCAGCTGTATCACATGAATAAATTGTTAAAAAATCATAGATTGTGATTTCTGGATTTTTCTTTTTAGATTATCTCTCACACAGTGGACATGCACCTACCATGAACATGTCAGACCCCTCCATGATTTCTAAGTGGGAGAACTTGCAAAATAGCAGGGTGTTCAAATACTTACTTTCTTCACTGTAACTTCAAAATAATGGTCAGGCTCAACATTTGTGGATTTTTTTTTATTCCCCCAAAGAGTTGTATTGACCCCTGCCTATCTTTATTATTCTATTCAGTTCAAACTCGAGCGCCTAATTCTGTCCTGTTAGTCTGGAGCAATTATTATTTTGTAGCAAAGTGAAAATGTACAAATCTCCTTTTATATACATGACTGACAGTGAACAACATTACTTTACATGTATCCACCCACACACCACAAAGTCTGCTTTTTAAGAGTTTTGCCCAGCTCCCTTTGACATACTGATACTATGCTGTGGTGCATCTGAAACCCAGTGTCTTCGCAGCAGCGGTGGCCGTGACAGATTACACAACCATAATGCACGTAGGAGATAATGGGCCGTGCAATATTTAGCATGTTTTCGTGCAGTAAGCATTTTCCTGGTTCGAGCAGACGCAAAGGTTGCGCCGCTAAATGGCTGTTTGTTAGAGACAGTGACAGAGAAACTAAAGATCTCTTACATAACCACACACATTTACATTTAGAGTAGCTGGCAATAAGTGCAGCAGGCTTCTTTTTTTTTGTTTTTTGTTTTTTTTTTTTTATCTGTGAAGCCAGTGGAATTGCAGCAATTTCGTTTCTCGTTGCACCAAACAACCCTTTTCCATTTAGCAGTGCACCTCTCTGCTCAGCTTAGCGGTACATGTTAGCAACACGGGCGTTTACACTGGGGACGGCATCGGCACGTCAAGCCGAGCCACTTCCAAAGTGTTCAAAGCTGCGGCACAAAAGAACGTGGAGTGCTTTCGGTAAAACAGTATGAAGCTTCACAGTTACACAGGACAATTGGGCAGTGTATTATCAGCTATCATTGTCTGTTTAGTTGCTCTTTCTGCTTTTGGATATTATCATTTTGGCGTTCCTTCATTTCAGTTGTCTGGTCAATTCTAGCACAGAAAGCACATAGAAAGAATATCAAAATTGCATTACTCTGCAGCCCTTGGAGCCAAAACTTGTACACAAAAGAGGGCAGCAGAAGGAGGGAAGGGGAGAGTTCAGCTTCCGGACAGCCTGGTGATGATATATGTTTATATTTTGCTCGGATTTAAATGTAATGTAATGGGAATTGCTTGGAAAAGGTGTTCCTTATTAGTCTAAATTATGTTCATTTTATTGTTTTAGTTTGGTGTGAAAGTAAAAGGTATTCAAACTATGTAAATAAGTAACATTACTGCAAAATATATGTGCTAAATTAACATCTAATCTAAAAAATATTCAAGTGAACATAATATTCCTTCTTACATATTTCTTACATAGTTATTCTCTTGCATATTCTGGGTAGTATTGATATTTCATATTTGAAAATTTGACAAAATTAGAAGCCTAAAGAAGGGTGTAAGAAAAAGAAGACTTTTCATCATCATTCCCCTTCACCCACTCAACCCCAGACTCCCACAAGTATTCACCCATACGCATAGAATCACACCCCTTCACCGCCCACCCCCTGACCCCTACAAGTATACCCTCATACAAACAAATAATCATTCCCCTTCATCCAGCCAACCCCCCTGACCCCCACAAGTATTCACCTACACAAAGAATCATTCCTCTTCACTCGTTCAACCCACAACGGCATTCACAAGTATTCACCCATATACACAAATAATCACTTCCCTCACCCACCCAACCCCCTGACTACCACAAGTATTCACCCGTATACAAAAAAGAGTCATTCCCCTTCATCCACCCAACCCTCTACCCCAGCAAGAATTCACCCATATACACAAAAAATCCTACCCCTTCATCCCGCAACCCCTGCCCCCCCACAAGTATTCACCCATATACACAAATAATCATTCCCCTTCACCCACCCAACCCCCAAGTACCACAAGTATCTCTTCATATACACAAAGAATCATTCCCCTTAACCCATTCAACCCCCACGAGTATTCACGATATACTCAAATAATTATTCCCCTTCACCCACCATCCCCCAACCCCCACAACTATTCACTCACATACACATATACAATACATTTACACATACAAGAATCATTCCCCTTCACCCATACATTCAAGACACCCAGGCAAAATGGAAAAGTCAGTCAGTGTGACCAATGCCAGCTCTCATCTCTCTACAGTAAGCTCCTGTTTGAATCCATTCACCTGAGTAGCAGTAAACACATCCATATTCATCGCGTTGTAAAAAGGGTGTATTTGTAAAGCACAGGTGTGACGGCCCAAACAAAGTGACATCTGCGCAGCCCGCACCTGTCCCCCCCGGACGGATCCGTGAGACGACTGGGACTGAGCCGCGCTGAGTCACCTCGGCGTCTGCAGCCGGAGCCAACAGCTGTTAGCTTCAGACGCGACAGGCCCAGGACTTTAGCGCTGGCATATAGGCAGCATACGGGGGGTCTGCTGGGGAGGTGCAGGGGAAATATGGAGCGGGTGTCAGCGTGAACTTAGACAGCATATTTAAATTAGGTTTTAGTCTTACGGTAAAAGATTTAGTTACCTTTACATACACACATACAAGCATCTCCCACTCGAACAAAGCAGGGGACTCTTCTTTTGGCAGGGAAAGAAAATGTTTTTAATGTCTTCTTTTCATTTTCATCTAGTAATTTTAAGTCGATAAAACTATATGGGCATTTTAGTCTGTCTATCTATCTATCTATCTATCTATCTATCTATCTATCTATCTATCTATCTATCTATCTATCTATCTATCTATCTATCTAAAAACATTACTTTGACTAAAATTATAAGAATATGGTTATCATATTGTGCGTTGTATATTAGACACTTTCTCAAAATGCTTCTAAAAATTTACCAAAACCCTAAAACGACACAGATGTCCTTCCTTTTTTTCCCCTGATAATAAACTCTTAATTGGTAGCTGTAAAACTTCTCAGTACTGCCTCATATATTTGACCTCCCAAAAACCACCAGACTTAAATCAAGATGAAATCAGGACTAAACCGGGTATATAACGGACCATGAAATGATCTCCAAAGCAAAAGTCTTAAATTATTATGATTTGGCTAGTATCCAAATCAAATCCTCTTTAGATGGTCGGCTCCTCGGTTTCTTACGTAACAAAACCCTATCTGTATTCTGTGTAGACCATAATGCTGCAACAGCTTGCATCTCCTTGGTTCACGATTGCTAGTTTTCCTCCAGAACAACAGAATCTGACGGGCTTTTGTCATCTTCTCGAGACATTTTGTTCTCTGTAGCCATGCACATGTTATCAGTAGACACACTGCAGCTTCGTATCGGGTAAAACACTCCATTAGCTGCAAAGATGACATTGAGATGTGGTAAGAATGTAAGTGAATTTAAATCACTGAAAATGATATAGGAATATGCCCCTAATCTTCCCTTTGTCTATAATTTCTCCTCCAGTACTCTCCCATATTTTCTTTATCTAATCCTATGCCCCTCAGGCTGTGTGCTGTGTGCGAGTCTGGGATGGTCTCGTCTCCCTGTTGCTGTGGTGCTTTTATGCCTCACCAGTTCAGTAATCCATCCAAATAATGGTTTGATTACCAGCACCATTCGAGCCTCTCCAGCCATGCAGAAATGTTCCCAATGATACTGATATTGGGCAAGTGCAAAAAGACAGAAGATGTTTTGGTAGGTTTCTTGCTAGCTCATAAAACTATATGATCAAATATTAGGCTTTCTCAGTGGATGGATGCTGCTACTTGCACTATAGCTCAGGCTGGGAGGAAATGCACTATCCATATATTTTGGTTTATAGCTGTTCCTAGAAAAATGTATCAAGCAAATATGTGCTCACTTTGACTGCCTTAGTTACAAGTCCATTTGGTGGCTTCATATAGGCAGAGTAATACAGAGTAATGGCTCATATCAGGGAAGTAATGAGACGAAAGTGTACCTCAAAATGTCAAAAAGGCCCAAAAAAAAAAAAGGCCCAAATTGCTTTCATGCTTTCTATGGTGCTATTACTTTGTTACTTTCACTTACTTTGATCATCTTATGCAAGACGTGTTTTTAATAAACTTACAGAAGATCTATTTAAGCACAGATTTGCCCACTGTACTCTCCTCTGTGTATGATGTGGCGCTCACTTTTGTTTAGATGCAGATGAGCTTCCACATTTGAATACTGTCCCGATGATCAAAGCCGACCAGAGCTTTCGCTGTGTCTTTTATATCTTTGTGTATAGTCTCATTGCTTAAGAAGGAGAACACACTTATGCTGATTGCACAGCCCAAAATACACTCGGCAGATAGTGATTTATGGTTTACATTCAGGTTTGACATTGACTTCTATGCTCAGTGGTCACAGTGTCAATCCGCAATTCAGATGAAAACAAAAAAAATAGCCGATTGCTACCATTGCCCCATTCTCTTCTCGTCTGTTTATTAATGTCCTTTGTCACTAAAAAGACAGGGAGGCCGGATCTCACAATGCAAAGTAAAATGGTAATATTAGCCATAAAATGATTGGTTCTCAAACCAAGTACCACCTGAGACGTTTCCGACTCCCGAACTCAGGTCCACAACGGAACTACAGTATTATCAGGTCAAAAATAAGAAAAAACTGTCTCTAAATTAAACAAAAACTAGACCTGCAGTAGAGTTTGAGCCTGATCATTGTTTGTGTAAGCTCTCAGTCATCCAAGTGGACCAAGTGGTGGTTCAGAGCAACAACCAAACCAAAAAAGCAACCTCTGTCTACAATAAACTGTATCATCTATTCACGATGGACAACTCCTGTACGAATGAGAACCTACACAGATAAATAATAACTTTAATAAGTGGAAGACAGAGTCCTAAACCTGTGTGTGTGTATGCGTTGTTTTTTGTTTATGTTTTTTGTACATTTGTTGATGCTAAATTGTATATGTTTGTTTATAAGATAAAACTTTATTGATCTCACAATGGAGAAATTCACTTTATGTTTAATATGTTTGTTTGAACTAATGTAGCACTTTTCCACGTAGCTTCGACCCAACACAGTTTAGGACATTTACTCTACTCTGCACTTCTACTTTTATTTGAAGTATTATTACAAATACTACTTTGTAGTTGTGGTGTTGCTCCCATGATGCGCAACACTGGAATAAACATTACTGAATGGAACAACAGAACCATGAGGAAAAGTCTGTGTGGGCCGCTGGGTGAACACTGTGGACAAATACAGATTTTTTGGATGGTGTTCATCAAATTATTCTGAAGCACCAAGGCAAGAACTTAAAGAACTTGAACTATGAAGGCAAGCAAAGTGCTAATGTTATGCTAACAGCAGCTTAAGTTGTGCTAACAGTGGCCAGTGCCAATCGATTGTCAAAATCACCTTTTACAGCCACTGTATGTTGTGTATGGCTGTTTCATGATGGCTGTCTTCTCTCCTTTGGCAAATCAGAGGCCAGCAGTCACCTCATGTTAGTATCAGGGCAGCTCGCTTTGGCCCGCAGTGGAGGATGGTGCCAAAATGGGCCCTATTTGGCCCTGGTCTGATAAACAGTTAAACATACTGTAGGTAGATGGGCACCATGCCTCACCGGTCTTGCCAGTGGAAAGACAACTTAAGGGTCTAGAACGACAGATATCAGACTTGTGCAAATTGAGTCTGATCAAGAGGTGAACTGAGAGAGAGAATAAACTTTTATCACCGCCTTAATGTCAAGCGCAGGTTATTTATATCATACTTCATAATAAAAGCTCACCTTGATCTCATAAATCTTGAGCTTCCTCTTGATGCTGGTGTTCTCGCGCTCCAGGCAAGCCAGCCGGGACTTGATGTCCTGATAGGCCGAGATCAGGGCGAAGTGCGAGGCCGAGTACACGCCATCGTTGGACACCGACGAGGAGCGCCACGCCACGCTGCCGCAGTCGTCCTTCAGGCCGGAGTCGCCCCCGCCTCCGCCCCCCAGCAGCTCCAGCTCACCCCCACCGAAAAGAGACTGCATGGCTCACAGCATCAACCTGCGGGACAAGTGCGCAGACAGACAGTCATCTATTATTCAAAGTGTACAATAAAACGGAGCAGGGTTATAAGGTGAACTGTGTACGAATCACATTGGTTCACAAATCGTAAATATTTGGGTAACATTATGTACTCTATGAACAAAATATCCTGTCTCTTTGGTGTATCATTACATTTAGGCTGCTCTGAAATGCTTGTTATCCTTGTTTTAGTTAATATTTTAGTCTTCTCTCAAAAGTTAATGCTTCTGGACAAACTGAATACTGCTTATACACAAAACTTGCAATTACATGTTTTTCCCAAGATCATCCAGACCGATGGGACGCCCAAGTTTGTTATGTGAGAGGGCGTTTTTGCATGAAGTCAAAAGGCCAGCGTGAGCTCGGAGGAGAGTCAGTTTAAATAATTCAAAAGGAAAGAGCCTGACACAAAAGTAATCATATGGGACCAAGTGGCCTGATATAAACTTTATTGTGTACAAGACGGTGTGGAGGGGAGTTTATAGACCGTGGCTCAGAGAGAGAGAGGAGGCAGAGCTGGAGGTACCAGAGCTGAAAATATAGAAGATGTCTTTGAAGGTGATAAGAATGGAGGGGATTAGGAAAGCTATAAAGAGAGCTCATGTTATTTTTTTTGAAAGATAAATCACAGAGGTTAAGTCTGAGATGCTTTTGGACATTTAAATGATTAGGTACTGTATATATGTGCAGAATGTTATTAAGGTCAAAGTGGGGAAAGACATGGAGGAAGAAATAGGAGGAGATTTTGGTACAGTGATGTCACGATACTAAAATTTACCCTTCCTTTATCCTTGAAAGAGCGTAGTCAAAATCAAGAACTATAAAAATGCTGTAAGGTCTCAAGTGTAGGGAAATATTGCTCGATTAACATGAAAGTCACATCTAAAAAGGATTACAAGGATATTTAATTGATGCTCTGTATCTGCCCAATCATTTATTTAGTTGTAAGCTATGACACCTCATGCAGCTTTTGCTTTTGAACGTACCATTATCATTATGAATATTATTTGGACAGGGCACACTCTGTTCCTGGAATGTTAGTTATTATTACTCTGTCTGAATATAACAAGAACACTGTCATTTGTGAATCATGCATTCATTTTAACTGCTTAGTCACATATTTGCCACGTAATACAAAAACACGAGCCGCGTGTGACATGTGACTGCAAGATCCTCCCAGCGTTGATATCATGTTTATAATTTAAAATATTGTATGCTACATTGAAAAGACTTATGAGAAGAAAATTCAAGCTAGCAATAAATACAAATCAACGATGCTGTGACACACACCATTCGAGTTCAGATCACCGTGATGGTTTAGGTCAGGGGTCGGCAAGTTTGTTTTGTTTTTGCAAAACTATTTTCTTCCTTGTCAAAAGACCAGGAGCATAATCTCCCATTCAAAGCTCAAAGTAAAGCCCAACCTTCTTCAGATCGCAGTGCTGTACATCATATATGACCTACCTAACAGGGGGTGGTTTGGGAGTATTTTCTGAAGTTTTAGTCTTGTAGGAAAATTCAAATTTAACCAAAAGTGAACCTGCATTAATGAAGTGATGAAATACTGCTCCGGGTATGTTTTGGATGACGGAACAATGCTGTAAGTGAAGTGCACATTGCATCTGCGCATGCGTGGGTCAATCAAGTAAAAAAAAATGTGGCTACAAAGCAAACCATGAGTAGGCTACAGGAAGCTAACTGTGGAGCGTAAGGTGTACAGGCATTGGTTTAAAGGTTTTAAGCCTTACTTGTGGAATGACAGGTGCTTTGTGCTACGTATGTTCAACTGCTCTAATGGAATTTATAGGCTTGAACTTTGGCAGAAAAAAACATAATTTTAAAGCTACTCCGAGTCCACATAAAGACAGAAAGAAGAAAAAAATTGTAAGTTTCTTGCACACATTTATTTAGCCAATATTGAAACCAGGGAACACATATGCCCCGTTCACGCCTACGACTGTTCAGGCTTCAAAAACACTCAAAACGCCAGACTTGGACGCTTGTTTATTTTGAAGTCGGCGCGAGTGACTTTGGTGTCACCAGAGAGATGACGCCTGTGTGTGGGAGGAGCTTCTCCGGTGGTCAAGCAACAATGGCAGATATCATAGAGAGAGTAGCTTGGCTTTATTTGTTAAATAAAGCCAGACAATGTCATCATAGGGGTTCTACGCAACGTGTCTGGATTCACCAAATAATTCAGAGGCGTGCCAGTATATAATGTATACAATAAGCCTTAGGGGCTAGATGATCAGGGGCTGCTCTGTAGCGGTACACAGGGGAACAGGGGAAATAGTTTTTTGCTCACTGTCACTACTGTCACTGTCACTACTGTCATTCGTGTGTGAATTATTTTTGATCATTATTGATGTCTGATATTGATTTGTTTTTGTCCATACCGACCTTTGAGATGACTTCTGTTATGATATTGGGCGTTACAAAAATAAATTGATTGATTGATTGATTGATTTGTATTTAAATTAGTCAGGAATCAATGGTGCTGGGACATTATTTTGGCCCGGGAATTTTATCACTTTGACTAACCCATTTACCATCGGAGCTTTGGCGAAATGGGTAGGGCGCTTACCTTATAAGTTGGAGGTAGTGGGATCGATTCTCCGCTATGTCTTTCTTTTTTTTTAACATGGGCCACACGCACATGACCTGGGCCTGATGCATCTCCACAGCAGAGCCAGGAATATACTAATTAAATGTAGCCTCTTAGTTATACACTTTTGTTTTACACATCGCCCATGTTTTTTCAGCACCTCCTGCTCACATCGCTGCTCACTCTCACTGACACGCTGCATCTTCTGTGCGTGCCCTGCACCTTGGACCGTGACAGTATGCGCTAAACCAGAGGGGTGCTTTACTTCTCATGTATCTCAAACGCATGATGCAAAAGTTATTTCTGTCTCTTATTTGATCGATTTACATGATAGCGACGTTAATCATGTCTGAAACAGCCCCAGGCTCCTGCTGCAGCCCAGTTACTGCCTATAGGGCTCTGACAGCACAACTGAGAGAGTGCAATATCAAATAAAATTTTCTCTGCCGGCCCAAAAGTGAGGCGGCCCACCGGGAAACGTCCTGACTCTCCCGATTACCCAGCACGCCACTGGCCATAACCTAGGTCTATGCTCATCACTTCACTCACGTTAAGTCTATATTAATCAAATAAATAAAATAGAGGTGCCAAAAAATATGAGCACTTTAGAAACGGCAATATATTCATCGTTACCGTTACCATGGTGGTAAAGAGCGCTCTTATATATCCATCAGTGTGCTTATTATATGTTATTAAGGCATTATGGTCCAACAGTATCTCGGCCTGTTGTTCGTAGCAGCCTGACTACAAAATTGCTTTCTACCATCTTTGAATGTTATTTGGTAGCAAAAAAAACGAACCTTTCCCATAATGCAGCCCGAGATGTGCAAATTGCTTTTTAACATAGTTATAATAATGTCCTCTGCAAACAATAAAATATCCCTTTTGGTCAAATTATGCACATAACCTGCCAACTCTGTAGTTTAGACCTCGACAAATATCTTCTGAAATACATATAGTAGATTAGATGATATTTCAGTCTTCACTCATACATTGCTCTTGGGCATGTTTAAAATGTGCATTGTGAACAGAATCTTAATTTAAAAAATAAAACAGCATAATATTTGCCAATACTTCGGAAAAATCACAATTAACCTTGTCAGTCATTCGTATACAGCGCTGCTATAAATATTACATGGCCTACTTAAATTACTGCTTAGTCATTTCCTTTCGTGTCACCTCAAATGCCCGTCTGCCCATGTCAGTCCCCCTCTCGTTCACAAATTCTCGTACTAGCAGCCCAAACGCACACCCTGGCTGTACGTGCTGATGTCTCGCTCCCTTGGCCTTAATAAAACATGAGCTGTGACATCTTACGTTCTCGGGCCGCTGTGATGAATGAGCCGGCCGCCTAACTGACCATTCGCAGCAGCTTGGCCTTGGCCTCTCCCCCTCTGCTCCAGGACACTACATGGGCAGCGGCGTTGTCACATATGATGAATCGCAGCGTCCCATGCCACCAACGTCTCCGTATCCGGGAGGCCATGAAGTCACAGTTGTGGCTCCGTTGTTTTGGTATGCATTACACAACAGCTTTAACCACATACTGGAGAACTGGATGGCTTTCTGACTCCCAGCGTTGCCTTATGAGTCAGACTATTGCCTACTGAGCTATTTTGATCTGTTCCCTTCCTCCTCGCTTTGCTATTTTCCTGGTGTTTCTGGAGAGAGGAGAGGGGCTGAAGCCTCGAGATCCACAGTGGGCATACAAAGACACTCCCACACTGGAATACAAGCACAAAAAGCACAAAAGAATGGCCAAAAAAATGAGGGGGACGAGACAAAAGACGTGTGTGGACCAGGAGTGGATCGAAAACTTGCAACACACTGCACTGTACAACTATTTACAGAAATTTAAGCTGAATATGTCCATCTACATTCTTTACTTTTTAATTATTTGGAAAGTCCCACTAGTTTTTAGTGGAT
>OMNZ01089568.1:20039-39307 GCA_900303255.1 Lesueurigobius sanzi
CATTCCCAGGTCAACGGGAAATCGCACAAAGCCTCTTAAGATCAAACATAAACATGGCGGATGAAGATGCAGTGGCGATAGTTTTTAGTTTGTTTATAACAAAAAAAAAGTATATAAAAAGAAAAGGCGTTGGTCAAAGGAGTGGAGACAGTGTGAGCATGGACTGCACTTTATGATATGGAGGTGAGTTGTTTTAGTTTTCTCTCACAGAAATGTTGTCACATACTACACTGATTACTTACTTTTGTTTATGTTGTTATAGGATGTTTCTGTGTTCTGATTGGCTACACGCCACAGTCAACAGGCTGCATGCTCGGGGCACACCACACACAGAGGGAAATCGGGCCAAAACAATCCAACATGTTGAATATCCCCGATTTGTGGTCGGAGCGGTCGCAACGTCCTTCCGAGCGGACGAGCACACCACACACGGCAGGAATATCTGATAATATCGTTTGAGTCTGTTGCGTCAATTACATTTCTTGGGCGGAGCCAACGCAAACAAACAGGAAGTGGAGCAACCAATCAGTGACGGTGCAATGTTTTTAAGTCACAAAGCTCACCTACTGTCGATGTGTGTTTGATCATTTATAACTGAATTTGAAGATTAACCTATTGTGCATGTTTTGGAGTGAACATGCAAACTCCACACAGAAAGGCCCACACGGTCTGGGAATTAAACCTGGGACCATTGGCTGTGAATCAAGAGGGATAACTACTGAACCACAGTGCCGTCAGTTCATGAAGTTCACTGAAGACTATTTCTTTTTCTCCAGAAGTCTTTTAATCATTTTTGTGCCTGGACTTAGTTGTCAAATTGTTTCCCCTCTTAGAATATATAATAAAATCAGCACCGAAAAAAGACCACTGTGCTGTATCGCAAACCCAGAAGAAACTAATGATGGATTTGTAAAGATCTAAAAGATACGGAGTCTTGCATGTGAAGAAGCAGGACGTGTAGAAGGGTTTGTGAGAGATAGAAACGAGATGTTGCCACCCGTGCTCATTTTGTTGACTAAAATTTTTCGGCATAATTTTAGTCAAAAAATATGACTACAATCTCCAGATTTTTCCCTGTTATGTTCAGTTCATACTTTATCGAGTTGCATCCACAACTACGAGGGTAAGTAGGCTATGCTATGCTAATACTGGAACTTAGTGACTCAATTAACACTGCGGTTGCCACTGGTGAAAGTTTAAATTCCACAGTGGTAGTTCAATAGTCCCCCTGGCTATCTTATAATTTCTTCTATCTCAATTTAGGGATTTCTTGCTATTAATTCCCTGCTTACTGGCCCATAGCGCCCCCCTGTACTCCCCTCAGATTGGACATTTGGCCTCTGATTCACACAACATGTCCAAGGCAGACACTCAGCTCACTGTCCCGCCCTTGAAACTACAAATGCTCTAAAATGCCCCGCTTTGCTCCGCTGCACCTGCTCACTCTCAACTCCCTCTCCACACAAGGCCAAAAAAACCCAGCCAGCGCACACTGAGAAGCCATTAACACTCTGGCAGGTGGAGGTTGTGGAGGCTGCGTGTCTTTTAGGGGGAGACTGGGTAGTGCATATCAATGTGGAGCGGCACATCCGTGTAAGACTGTGTAAATGGGAGCAAAGACACCGTGTATGTGTGATACGGGGCCATACAAGGACAGAACGGGAGGAGCCAGCAGCTAATAACGTCAAAGATGGATCAGGCGGGATGGGGATGCGGAATACTAATTTTTAAAGCTGAAGCCAGGGTTCAATTTGGCATTAATGTCACCGGGATTGTATAATGTGTTTTGCAATGCGCTGTGTGAGCTGAGAAAATTAACATGAATGTGCGGTGGTGTTCCCAGAATGGTAAGCTCACCTGTTGGCGCTGGTTGTTGTTGCCTTCATTTCAAAAAGTAAACGGATACATTTAAAAATCAGCATTAGGCTAACACTAAATATTGTATCTATTAACGTGGAGCTGCAGCTAACTGGATATTGTCATCATCGTCCAGGAAAAACTCAATGCATATTTATTTTTATAGTAGACACTGTGTTCAGTCTATCCCATCTCTGGTACATTGTGTTCTTTCTGAAGAAATTGGTCTCCTTTGATAGATAAAAAAGCTTCTGCTCTACTGTTCTTAGGTGTTACCATCTCCAAAATCTCATATACTTCATTTTCAAAATTGAAGTTCAGATGAAATATAATATATATTAGTCAGCCCATTGGACTCTGGTCGACCAAAAATTCACCACTGGCCCATCCGTCCATAGGAGTGGATCCCTCCCCAAAATGGTTCTCCTCGAGGTTTCCTAATATTCTCCCATGTGGTTTTAAGGGGTGTTCCTCGCCGTGGAGGAGGGTCTAAGGATGTGGGATACTCTAAGCTTGTTATGTCCGATTTACTTATTTATGGGACATTACATGGTTGTGAGATTTCATTCATGTGTGACTTATTTTGATCATTCTTGATGTCGATTTGTTTTTGTCCATACCAGCCTTTGAGATGACTCCTGGTGTGATATTGGGCGTTACAAAAATAAATTGATTGATTGATTGATATACAGTTGTTTACAAAGTTTACATTCCCTTTTAATCTTTTGGCCATTTTTCATAGAATATGAATGATAACACAAAAATCTTTTTTTCCACTCATGGTTAGTGGTTGTGAGAAGCCATTTATTGTCAAAGAACTGAGTTTACTCTTTTGAAATCCTAATGAAACAGAAACTACTTAAATGTTCCTGATCTAACGTTTACATGACCTTCAACAACTGGCAGGAACATGGTTCAGGAGCAAAGAAAAACTCACTTCAGTTGAAACACTGTCTGACAAAATTGGAAAAAATATGTTTGTTTCAAGATGCACAATATGTAAACTTTTGATCAGGGTCATTTGGTTAGTTCATATGTAAACTAGACACAAATATGAAATAAACAGATTTTTAGCACTTGTTTGTTTGTAAAGATTACATTCTTAGTTATGTCCAAACTGATTCCACAACACATTTCTAACATCCCAATCCTGGACAGGCATGAGTTTATTATAAGTACTGTATGTTTCAACTTCCAGGGTCACTTATCAGAGTCACTGTTACAGTATTGCTAACAACACCTTGCAAGTTCTTAAGTTAATAAAAGACACACATTGTATTTTCACAATTACAATTACTGAAGGTGGACAAAACCAATTTCATTCTACTGCCAGTAAAAATGTTAAATAGGCAGGGCCTTCGAGGTAAACAGTGCCCAAAGGACTGGGTTGCAGCACCTGAGGATCCCATCACCATGTCTAAATCAGATCTGAACAGCCTACAGTCGCTGCCGTTTTAGGCTGATGGGGGAAAGTGGAGAACCCAAAGGAAACACAAACACAAATGAGGAGCACATGCAAACTTCAAACAGTAAGTCCACAGACTCGCTCACAAAAAATACAAAAAACTACGCAGCTCCTTGATATTTTTCCTTGTAGTCAATTGAAATTGGTTTCATCCTCCTCCAGGAAATCATGTTTTCCTCTCAAAAACAAGCAGGCAAGCTCATTATAAACTGAAAGTTGTGAAACATATTCTCACACTCATTCCTATATAGAATTGAGTTAGAAATGTGTTAGGACAGAAGAAAGTTTGGGTAAATAACCATTTAAACTTTATATACAGTACAACATAACAAAAGAAAATCATGGTGCTGCTAACCTTAACTTAAGACGACCAGATTTTCCACATTAAAAACTGGAACACAATGGGAATTTGAAGCCAAATCATGACTTTTACGTAGAATGGTAAACCTGCCAAAAATCATTACGCTTAGAGACAAAACACAAACATTGCTTCGTTCAAAACACTGGCGAAGAATGGACACCTGGGACAGAGATTTTGCGGAAATCCACTGGGATATAGGACGCAAAATGGGACTGTCATGGGTAGAGAAAGATGCTAGAAATGTGTCAGGAAAGAAAGGAATGAGTTTGGACACTTTACATTTAAACTTTACAACCAAACAAGGCAAACAAAGTAAACAATAAAATAAAAAAATCAGATATAGGGCCTTGAATCGAAGACTGGTTGCTAATTCTGCCTGTGCAAACTGCTAACCACACAACTGCTTCGCAATTAACGCAGGACACAGTAAACCTGGCTTCACCTCATCTGACACATGTCCCATTAGCTTACACACACTCCGCTAATGCTAAACAACAAGCTCGCAAACAACTACAAAGGAGAAGCAGCCCAGCCTCTGCATTGACCTATTTAGAGGACCAATCTCGTGAAAGTCATTGAGATACCGCGGAGACTTATAGCCACCGAGGCAACAAACCGCCTCTGAGTCATGAGATAGCGCCGTGTCATAATGGGCCGTCGCGAAAGGACAAAACGCCAAACAAATGCGCTCTTTCCTGGGAAATGTTGGGCATAGCGGCGGCAGACTTTCTGGCACGCGGACGACGGAACAAAGAGCAACACTGCGCCACAACCGAAAAGGCTGTTGACGCACGGTGTTGCCAAAACCGAAGCCAATCTGGGAAGTGCGGCCGGTGAATAATTGCATGTTTGTCCAGATTTCATTGGCTACAGTGGTGGTAATTGTTGTGCAAGAGAGTGAAGTAAAAAACAAGCCACTTTTCAGATATCAAGTGATGTGTTACAAAGTTAAAAAGTTGAACTGCCAGCTCCATTTATTAATCTGCAGGTTATTAAGTGAACAAAAGTTTTTTTTGCTAAGGCCAATTAGTGCTATTATCCTTACTTGTACTCCTCATTATTCCATAGTTTTGAGCAATAACACTTAAAAAATATAACGTAATATTGCTGGAAATTATATTAGTTACAAAACCATCCGTATTGCCAGCCTGACTTTCACAATTTTCAAATAATTCCTGACTGAGGTGAGATTAAACATGTCATTCTCAAATTCCCATTTAGGCCGCACATAATAAATGGCCACCTGTTTGGAAATTGCGCATGCCGCTCCGAGTGAAAATGGACGGCCTGACACAATAAATCCAATCAAATTAACTGGGAACTGTGCGAGAAAAAAAGAGAGAGATGGATCTTGCATGGTTCAATGTAGACAAGGTAGAACTATTAACTAAACCTATTCAAAAAAGACATTCTTTCTACATCATTAACATGTACAAGTTTCCATTTTGTTCCTCCAAAGTCCAAAACAATCTCGGTTAGGATTGGCTGACAGATGTGACAAAGACCCATGCTGATCATTGAGACCAAAGTCACGATTTGACTCGAGTTTTTGATGAATTGCACATCCCCTGTGTCACAGTGGCTGTTTATATGGTCAGAAAAATGAGATAACCCAATAAGCAGATCTGATGTGTTTATATTCACTTCAGAAATTTGATTATACATGTGTGCCAGTTCAATTGTGGATTTTAGAGCAACAGAACTCAGCTTTGCCCTCCCATCAATCACCTGCAGAACCAGGTGGAGCTGGATAAAAATGATTGAAACTCCATGTGTCAATTTGGAGTCAAAGTGCTCCATGTGACATCACATGACTTGTACACGATAGAGGGGAGCAAGGAAAAGGTTAACGCCCCCTTTTCGGTGAAACCAGAGGCTGCATCCAATGAGATGAATGTGGAAACATCGGCTGAGATCTTCACATTATGTCTGAAAAAGGACATTTCATGCATTTTATATGTCTGATATAAGGGAGAAAAAAATCAATAGACTTTTTGCTGTAGAAGATTCACAGAGCGGACAGTTAATGTTTTAAAGTGGGCAAAAGTTAGCAGGAAGTTAGCATGTTTGGACTTGCAAAATTGAAACGTAAGAACATGCAAAATTACTCATGGGCAAACTACTACAGCCTTGGATTTGATCAAATTAAGTCACTATATTAACTGCTAAACAGTTCATATTGAAGTCCGAACATGCTAACTTCCTGCTAACTTTAGCCCACTTTAAAACATTAACTGTCCACTCTGTGAATCTTCTACAGCTTCTCTTTTATATCAGACAAATATTTAAAACACATAAAATGTTATTTTTCAGATGTAAATGTGAAGATCTCAGCCAATGTTTCCACATTCACCTCAATGGACACAGCCTCTGGTTTCACTGAAAAGGGGGCGTTAACCTTTTCGTTGCTCCCCTCTATAGTAGGGATGGACAATTTTAATCAAATCGCGATATTAAAAAAGGTTGATGTAGATATCGTGTGGTGAGCTTTAATTGTCAAGCACACTGGCCAATCCAGTCGCTGAAAATTGCAGAGCAGGAGGCGCCCACTTGTTGTCAAGCTGACTGGCCAATCGAGTCGCAGAAAAACCATGCGGTATTGAGAAGCAGGAAGCGCCCACTCGTAGTCAAAACAAAAGCGCTGCCTCAAGCGTCGAGTGGGTGTACAGTCAGTGAAGCTGGGGAACTTTTTGAGGGACAATGGACAACGAAGAAGGTGATGAAGAAGATGTCCAAATACTGATTGACTGACTCCAATTGAACACAACATCAAAGACAGACGAGTGGATGAGGCTGTTGCCATAACCCACTTGGCTATCGACTGTAAAAATGTGTATTTTTTCATTATTTGCATGTGTGAATATGTAAAGGGTGAGGATATAAAAAACATTGTTATGAGTGGAAGAAAAAGTTATGTTTTGAAGAGTTTGTTGCCAATATACTGTTATTGTCCGTACAGTAATAATTCAATATTATGCTGCTGCTCTTTCTTCAATTATTTGTTCCATTAGCTTCCCAGAAATCCTCAATGTGATATTTTTTCCAATATAGAGTCATATTAGAATGAGCTTTGTGAAATGAATGTGCAGAATCACGTGCGCACCGAATATGAAGCAAAGTGTACAACCCTCCTGCAAAAGCAAATTGGAGTTTCACAGATCTGCCGTCGCCGATCCCTGCTCTGGCATCTATCTATTCACCATCTTCCCATATTCACAAAACGCCTTGTTGAGTGCATTTTTAACCACACGCAGACACGCAGAGGCGGCCCACAGCGTGCACGTGCCACTACTGCTCCTCTCCCACATTCACAGACACTCACCCCGCCGCATGAGGCACTCGCTCAGGCCCACGGAGCTGCACACAACAACCTCGAAAATCTAACAAATGCCGAGTCGCGCCGAGCCAAGATTCATCACTCCGGGATCGACAGTGCGTGTGCGTGTGTGTGTGCGTGTGTGTGTGTGTGTGTGTGTGTGTGCGTGCGCGTGTGCGTGTGTGTGTGCGTGCGCGTGTGTGTGCGCGGGACAGCTGCCACTCGGAGATGGATGGCGGTGGCAGGAGGCAGACAATGAGTTGTGTTGCTATTTTTTTTTTTTTCTTGCTCTTTCTCAGCCTGCCTCCTTCATCTATCTTTCCAACGGGGCTTGTTCACTCCTCATCGCATACCCTTTCTCTCCGCCGCTTATCCGAAGGCATCGAGCCGCGAAGTTTATCTCCGACACCGATCTCTGAAATGAAAAACTTTATCTTGACTTTGAATCACGCAGCTACGCACAAAAGACATTCATCTTTCCTTTATTATGGCCCAATATCATCACAATGCACACACTCAGCAGACCTGCTATACGTCCATCTATCCATCTGTCTGGTCTTTAGCTACAGCAGTGGCTCTCAATGTGGGGGTCCTAAGGTTTCAAGACATAAAAAAGAAAGATATTGACACTATATTTTATATTTTCACATATTTGTGAAAAAAGGTCAAGCTACAAATCTTTTGTTAGAACCACACATCATTTGTCTTTTCTTCTGTCCATCTACCTATCTCTCTGCATCTTCTGTCATTTCCATTGGCAACAGAAATTGAGCTGCAAATGTGTTATCTCTGACACCAATCTCTGAAATAAATAAATAAAAAATACATGTATATCTTGACTTTGAAGCATCCAATATGATCACGATGCAGGCACTCAGAAGAATTACATTGTATATATCAGCTAACTAATGTTATATCTGCTTTTTTCTACATTTGACACGTCAGTCTCATTGATTATATGAAGGTGTCACTCATCCAGAGCATGGTATCGGTTTATCTGTGTGTCTTTCCAATTCCGGGCTTGGTCACTGCTCATTTCAAACCATCTTCCCTGCCGCCTGTATCCGAAGGCATCGAGCCGCAAAGTTTATCTCCGACGCCGATCTCTGGAATAAAACTAAAACTTATCTCGACTCCGAATCGCGTATAGCCTCACACAAAAGACATTAATCTCTCCTTTATTACGATGGCCTAATGCGATATATGTGTGGTTTCCTCACTGGGGAATATCAGTCACTAACTAAAGCGCGGCCAGATGAAAGGACAATGAAGATGGAGAGGCCGAGATAACATTGTTTCAGGGGGCGGACTTGTAAAAGTTCACATTTCGGAACTGCCATCTCTCTAAAGAGCGCTGTGAAAGGTAAAACTTTGGCAGGATACTGGCAATGGTGCCCAGATAAGGAGTCAGATTTATAGTCTTGTTCAGGGGTAATTTCTCATTCTTTTTCAGTCCTTAAGCTCTGTATGAAATAGGGAAAATACTCAATTATACACATTTGACATTTTCATTGCAAGGAATGTCAGGATTCAAGGAATATGCAATATCGCCACAACGATACTTAGATAAACCATTGTAATATCTTTTTCAGCACATTGTGTCAAAAGAAGACTCCAAAAACACGAAATCAAAACCAAACCAAGGCCAAAAAATGAATTAGGAAAGCCATAACTAGTAAAACTGAACTTCTGCACATTGATAAGTTTGGTTTTATAGGTTCTCTTTGGTTCTCAGTCAAATGGAAGACTTAAGTGAATTTTGTGGCTTCTTGCGATACGGACATTGCATCACCTAATATTGCAATACGATATTTTTTGCGATATATTGTGCAGCCCTAATTTGTGTATAGGTCCATTCACGAAGAAACCACTGCCACCGGTGTCGCCATGCTGTCTCACGTCATATCAGTGAAGTCGGAGATGTCCAAACTGGTCCGAGTTTAGTTGTGATTACCATTTTTCCCAGTTGCAAGTCAAAAATTCACCAATTGCCTGAAACACACCATTCATGTCTGTGTAGAAAAAAATGTGTGTTTTTTTTTATTGTGAATTCAAAATACAGAAAACATGTAACTATTTGAAGGTAATTCATCAACTTCAGTGTATATTCCTCATTAATGTCCAAGCCCAACAATCATTTTTCTGCAAATTGAGACTTTCAAGGTTCAAATACTTTCCACTAGAAAGTATTTGAAAATTGTTTTCCCAACGACACTTCCAAACCCTAAAACAATGAGCTGTTATTGCCACAGAGTTGGCTGCAATACCTGACCATTAGAAGCACCACAGCTGAAATTGCGAATCTGAATGAAATTGGATTAATTGCGAATCAGAAAGTGCATCGCCTCATGATGACAACCCAAAGAACCTGAAGACCACTCTGCGCGAAGGTAACACAGTCTCCACCACCTCCACACAAAAGGAATAATATTTCCGAGTGCAACTGAGCTTATAATTTGGTCTCAGCTGTCACCGAACACGGCATTTGCGCCCGATGGCCAGTTGGCACGCCAGGCTGTAGAGACCGCATTAAGGGCCCAGTGACTGCACAGACAAGGCCCAGACACAAATCAGATGGGGACATTTGAATCCATGAATAAATTTAGCACAAAATAATCCTAAAACTTTAATAAATGAAGCATAAAACTCACAAATTTGGGGGGATTTAGAGGGCTTTGGCAATTAGAGGATCTATTCCGGTCCTTTTGGTATCCAGAATATGTTACGTTAGGATTTTAAATGGGAAATAAAACTTTTTAACAGACGCGATGGCATCTGAAAATAAGGGATTAACTCACAAAGTGGATGAAGTTATGAAAATTTTAAATTCCAAGGCATGTATCCCTGATAGCTTTGAACATCTTGCCTTCTCTTGCCCTGATCATTTATTCATAGGCTGTTATAATTGGGAGTTTTAGATTTGGATGTCTACAATTTGTCTGAAGAAACTCCAAGTAAGTGTTAAGGAGCTAGTTTCAAAGTTTTTTAGCTCAATTTTGACCATAAACCTTCTGCTGAAATACATTATTCCAGGAAATGTAGTTCTTTGACGTCATTTCTTGTTGACATTAAGCTCTTCTCTCAAATCTCTAAACCAAACCATCTGTTAGAAAACAAAATTATTGCATTGAAATAACACACTGAGATGATTAAATGTTATGTTAATCCATCCATCTATCTATAAGCAGCGTTTCAGAACAGAAGGCCATGACTTGTCTCACACTTTCCCCATGTTCTTTGTGAAAATGTATCCGCTGTAAGAGAGTCCATCTCCGAAAAACATAAAGACTGCATAAAATGAAAAATGAGTATGTACCAATGATGCATAAAATGGGAAGTAATGAAGGCATTGTGTCGGTAATAGACGTGAAAACACATTTGTATTTATAGCACCCAATTCCAGTGCAGCTAAATGAGCTCTGCCCAAATATGAACAGCAACCTGAAACACAGAATTACTTAAAAAACCCCACGGCAGTCACCAACTTTTAAACAAAAGGCTGAGTTTGGGCAAGTATGATGTACTGTTTGTAAATACGATAAATAAAATGAAGATGATCTTCTTTATTATTAAGAAAATTTGAAAATGAATTGCAAAATTTACTGACAAAACCAGCACCCTATACTATTAGTGCGACTTCTGTACCTCTGCATTACAACAATGCCACTACTTTTTTTAAAACAAGTTTTTACTCCTTAACTTCCACACCAATCACACACTTTTTTCAAAATTTCTGCTTACAACTTTCACAAATGCTCTTTGATTTTACGTAAAAGCGATAGTTTGTTAGTCTAAATGTATTAACTAATGTGATTGAATGTGTATAATTAGCTGTCTGCTTGAATTTTGATCAATCAATCAATCAATTTATTTTTGTAACTCCCAATATCATAACAGAAGTCATCTCAAAGGTCAGTATGGACAAAAACAAATCAATATCAGACATCAAGAATGATCAAAATAAGTCACACACAAATGAAATGTCTCAACCAGATGTAATGTCCCGTGAATAAGTAAATCACTTAGAGTAACAAGCTTAGAGTATCCCCCATCCTTAGACCTTCCTCTACGGCGAGGAAAAACCCCTAAAAACCACATGGGAAAAAAAAGAGGAAACCTTGAGGAAAACCAATTTAGAAGAAGGATTCATCTCCCTTGGACGGATGGGCTAGTGGTGAATTTCAGAGTCCAATGGCTCTGTTCTCTAAGTAACAGAGCAAAGTAAGTAAAGTAAGTTACTAAAAATAATATTTCTCTAAAGCCTTTCCTTTTGCGGAGTCGTGTAGCCTGGCACACCAGCCTGGCTTCCTCCAAGTATTACATACCTGGGAAGACAGTCTGGATTGATGGCCGAAATCCCCTGGCCAATCCAGTCCGACCAATCACACAAGCGCGGGAGGCGGGAGTTTGTGATATGTAAATAAGCTCCAGAATTTCCCATAATGCAGCCTGGTTGAAACGCACCACAACAATCAAGATGGAGGCCGCAACGGAGCAACATTTTACAAGGGCTGTTTAAGTGAGCTGGAATTGAAAAAGCCTTTTCTTTAAAAATATAAAATAAAATCATCTTCGCTACCTGGTTGCTGTGCATTCACGTCATATGTGTTTTTCTCTGATTGGTTTCCTCTGGGCTTGTTATTCCCGCCTCGAGTCAAGACCAGTCTTCCCAGGTATATAATACATGGAGGAAGCCAGGCTGGTGTGTCAGGCTATCAGTCGCGCGTGATAAGAAAAAGATTGAGGTGGAAGACAGATGAAAATTCCTTTGCAGACTTCTAGTCTTAGTTTATTATTTCTAGTTTCTCTGTAAGTCCTGAGCCAATCCACATGAAACAAAAACCGCTACAAAGTTCAATGTCTTCTCTGTCAGCACATATGAACTAATGAGTCTAATTATTTTGTCATAAAGGTGACCAAAAGTGGTGACAATATTCTCAAGCATTTGCATGATGTGAGCCAGTTGAAAGTTGAAACTTTCAGCCATAAGATTCAGCCAGGGTTGTGAATCCAATAGTGATCAAGAAAAACATTTGGAAAATTTCTTTCACAAACTATTTCTCTCCCAAAGTGTTGTATCAGCACCTGCTCCAACTGAAAAAGAATTCCATAATGTGAACTCAACAATCAGAAGATGAGGGGAAGATTGTTTACTTCTAAAACGTCTCTCTCTCTCCTCATTTTGCAAGCATGTTTACTTTGCCACTGGTGTCAAAAATACTGTATGTTTTGGGAGCTGCATCTTATAGTGATGTAACGTTCATGACCGAATTGGCGCTTTTGAAAGGCTCTTTAACATACGGTCAATGTTTGAACCTGATCTCAATTGTGAAAAGGGCTGGATCTTTTACAGTAATTTTTAAACAAATTTACCCTAAATGAATTCAAATGAAAGCTTTTTGCGCTAAAATGCTTTGTCAGGCAGTTGCAGCCTCTTTTCATTAATTCCGAGTAACTTCAGAGTCATGAATCCCACCACTAGCATCTGATGGGATATATTTTGAAATATACATCTGATGGGATGTATATTTCAAAAACATACAATTGTTGAAATATACATGCTCCATCCACAGTAAATACATCAACGCAAACAGAAACTGCCCGTGGACGACCTTTACATGAGAAAACCTGCCCTTTTCATGGCGGAAAACTCGCGCCGATGCGGCCCGCGACTACAGTGGGGCTCCTGATGGACTGTAATGGCCCCTAATGTCAATAGGCCTAATAATGATCTATGGGACGCGTCTCAAAAGAGAAAATCTCGCCGAGTGTTTAATTGGCTCACGGTGCTGATACGACAGGCTGTGGCTCCTGATTAATTAATAGCGCATGCTGCTTGTTGGACAGATCTGGAGACAAGATGATGAGCGAGGGGGGAACGGGAGCAGTGGCGTGGATCTGAAAGAATATATGATACACGCAGTAGCTGCAGAGCAGAGGACTGTGGGAAAAAGTGCATGTATAGTCTTTTGATTTGAGGTATAGAGATAATGAAAGTGGTTGTCCTCTGTGCCCTCTGCCGCTGAAAACAAGCTCCAAAATCCAAATGCTATATATGCTACTACAACAACAACTTCTTCTGCTACTTCTACATTATAATTACCCTCAGTGCATCACAAGTACATTTACACTAAAGTACTACTGAAACCTCTTTCACTATTTACTACTACTACTTAGCACCGCTATTACTATAGTTCTTACTTCTATCACTGCAAAAAAAAAAGATACCTAAAATGACTCAAATTAAGAATATTTTACTGAAATTGTATTAATTTTGACTTAGCAGGCAAACAAACAAAAAAATCCGCTTCAGGGGACACATTGCAAGCAAAACTGTTTTTTGTTATGGCCCATGTTCTCTCAACTTACTTTTACCTGGAAACAAATAAATGTCCTAATCTTAACGATAAAGAGTGTGATTATTGCACTGATTCAATGCTTATCAATAGAACTATATGGGAATTTGTAAATCCAATTTTCTCGCTTGGCACAAATGTTACTTCATGCACAACCCCAGGTTTTTATTTCATACCATTGTGAATCCCTGGGCGATTGTGCAAAGTGCAGAGTCAGCAGTTTTGGAAAATGCTAACTTGACACAAACTTTCAACACGACTTTACACCGCCGCCTGGAAGGACATGGCTGGGCTCATTTTAAAGCGCCAACCCTCCTCTTCCCAATACAAACAACGTAAATCTCTATGACATTTCGTCTCGGAGATATTTGGCGTCCCGCGACCATGTCAGCCGGGACATGGTCACAGCTATAGGGTTAAGTCCATTGAGTTTCTTATTTTTTTGTCAATTTAAGTGCCGTGATACATGTTCCACTGGTAGATTTCTGGCAAACAATTTAGAGATTTAAACAGGAGGTGCCAGAAAAGTTACCACAGGGATAACAGGCTTGTGGCAGTGGAGGCCAAGCGTTCATAGCAACGTCGCGTTTTGATCCTTCTACGTCAGCTCTTCCGATCATTGTGGAGCAGAATTCACCAAGCGTCGGACTGTTCGGGAACGAGAGCTGGGTTTAAACATGTTAGTTTTAACCTACTGATAATCAATCACACAATCAATCTATTTTTCAATTATGAAGTGGAGTGTAGAATCAATCCCCTTCACCCACTCAACCCCCCTGTCAAGTACTATAACTACCACTACTACTAATAATAATACTATGGCAGCTGCTACCAGGGCAGTTTGAGTACAAAGCCCGAAATAATGAAATTCAACGTCCTTGGCGGGCGCTTTATCTCTTTGCCCTCTGCCATTATTCTTTTACATGAGGGGCTGGGGGCCAATCACAAAGCAGTACACTGGGAGGTGACTGGAGTAATGTATACAGTCTACTACAGTGTCAGGAGGAGGAGGGGGGGGGCTGAAAGTGAAAGTCACATCGGGCACAGCGGCCAATCACAGATCCGTGGGGCAGGAATGTGAGCGCATACGGAGATAATAAAGTTGAACGGACCTCCTGACAGCGCCGAACCTCTAAAACGCATATCCTCGTCCTCAAACGCTCTGCGGGAGGTGACTTTAGGCTGAAGGAATCAATAGGCCGCATTCGAACGGTTAACTATTTCCGCTGTGTGAAAAAACCTCCATCTTGGCAGCGGCTAAATGAAAACCATGGAGCATCTTGTACAGTGCTGAATCAAGCGCCTTGAGCAAATTTCCATAGAAAACATGCCTCCCCCGAACACAGCCCAATAAGAACAGATAATTATAGCAGCATCAGTGACTAATAGTTTGTCATGTAATTCCCCATGCAGTTCAAATTAAAACATCTTGTGTTAGATAACTTATTGTTGAAGAGGAAATCTATATTTTAACAATGATATTAGTGGAGTTTGGAATCGTAAAATAATGTGGGTGTTCTTATTCCTGTTCAGTCTTTTGTCCTCATGGGGACTTTTTCCAAACAATGAGTGTGTCTGAGGTTGCTAGTGTGGTTATTATCAAATGCACAGCCCAATAAGTCATTGGTCTTGTGACTTAAAACATGTCTTTGTGAGTTAATCAATACATCTTTACATTGATTAGTAGTGACAGT
This sequence comes from Lesueurigobius sanzi, assembly GCA_900303255.1. Classification (NCBI taxonomy): domain Eukaryota; kingdom Metazoa; phylum Chordata; class Actinopteri; order Gobiiformes; family Gobiidae; genus Lesueurigobius; species Lesueurigobius sanzi. The sequence continues at coordinate 35,089 of OMNZ01089568.1, forward strand.
CTTGCAACGGTAGCGGTACAGCACAGGTCACATGACAGTGGCTACCCACGCATGGGTCTTATTGCACTACATACTACAACTCGCCATGTAATGTGGGATTTAACCCAAGTTATGCTTTTTATATTTTTACAATGAGATTTATTGACTATTTAAGCGAGTGCCCAGTTGGAAACAGCTGTCTTTGTTTTAGCTCAATGTAAAATTTGCTAAAATTGGACTCTCTCTTATTGCTCGGGATGTAACAATTCAAATTTTCGTGATTATTATGAGAAAACTTTTGTGATTTTACTGTTATTTACGATTATCAGAATTAAGGAAGATAAATTATTATTATTATTATTATATGAAGATAAAGAAGTTATCTTGAGTTCGGGAGCAGGGCCACACCTCAGCCTCGTCCCTTCTGGTCGCCACCCTATTTACCTTATTACCACGTCCTCTCGTCTCAGTGCCCCTCCCACCCTCTAACATCTTGTTTGTTCTATCTTTTTCCGACATCAGGGGGTTATAGGCCCGGTAGCCTCGGACCCTCAGCCCCAAATACAGCCTGCTATTATCCGTCTTTGTTGAGTCTACTTGTACATGTATTCTCATAATAAATTCTCCTCCACTTTCCTGAGGTTGTGGTCCTTGCTAGTGAATTGTTTATTTGGTTGAGAACCATGCCTGCACATAAACACACCACTCCATGGGCTAATTTCCATCCGTTGTCCCACACTCGCACTCAACAACACACTCTCATTCTCCCTGATCTATTGTACATGTTTTTAGTGGTAGCCGGAGCACCTGGAGGAAACCGGAGCAGACACAGGGACAACATGCTAACGCCACACAGAAAGACCCCGTCCGGACCTAGAATCAAACCAGTAACCTTCTAGCTTCTACCGGTAGAGATCATTTCTTAATCTTTACAGTACTAAAAGAGCACATTTTTATATTGTGATGTGCGGCTCCAGACCCTACCCCAGATCTGAGCCCTATTTCGAACACTTTGGACCCCTTTCTGAGTGGGGATCAGTTCAGTTTAGGCAGTGGAAACCCCAACCCCAAAACCGCTCTGTCCTTCATACAGCTCCTGTAGAAAGACACCTGTTGACTCTGAGTTTTGCTTTCTTTATGGAAGTCAACTATTATTCCTTCCTTCATCCCCCCTTCTTTATAAGTTTACTATTCCAAGACAAAAGCCAGAGCCAATTGGGTGCACTACTTGAGAGTATCTAGTTTTTATTTAATTTATCATGAACCCAGTATGCCTCATACTTCAATATCATTAAACACACCATACAACATGTGCAAACGTGGAACTCATTAAAATTGTTCTCTGTGGAACATAACCAGTGCATAACAAGATACGCGTCCAATTAAGACACCGCAATAACAATCAACTATTACTTTTTTCTTGTTGCACAGAGAGGTTGCCATGGTGCTATCGAGAAAAAAAAATGCATACCATCGATTGAACATCACACAATGGCACATGCATGGGAATAAAGAACAAAGAGACAGGCATGACATTCACATATAGGGGGAACGCAAGCCGCAGCGAAATGACTGTAACCAAGTGACCGCGGGGGAATCAACAGCCTCCACTTGTGAAGACACGACCAGCGACTCCTACTACAAAGACGCAATGAGGAGGAAAGGAGCAAATGAAAGAGAGGCGGGAAAAGCAGAAGAGAGAGTTGAGAGGTACCGCGTCGGACCGCCAACGTCCAATTATCTTATATAGGCACCAGGAGCAAGCCCACAGACTTGTTAGGGCACTGAACTCATGTGTTGAAGTTCACGCTTCCCTCCACGACCTGTAGACGCGGCGCAGAGAGCAGCCTTTTTGTTCATTTAATCAACGAAGCGCATGGCGAAAACGGAGCCAATGGGTTTTTTTTTCCTCCGCACACATCAAGCAAAGAGTCTGAGGGTTTAGAGTAGGGCGCTTTTGTTTGCGTGGCTTTAGAGGGGAATGAATTGCGTCTCGGTAATGCAATAAAAGGGGGTAATGGATTACAGCAATAACATTTGGATCCACGCGGTAAAGGTGAATAGCATGGGGACCCGCTTTGTGCGTGTTTTGTTGAGAAGCGCAACGGAAGAAAGGAAGGGTCTAGGTTTGTGGATAAAAGCTCTACCACTGAGGTGCAAAGTCAGTCTTTCCCATTAATAGCGGAGACTATGGCGGCCCCAAATGGTCAAATTTTCTCCACCATAGTTTAAAAACAAGCTAAGCAAGACATTTGGATTGGAAGTTACAATTCGTGTGCTTGTTGTCTGAACATAAACACATAACATGAACTATACTGTCCAAAAATTGGATTGATAAGATAAAATATCAGTACAATGTTACATTTTTGCTCCAAAATACTTATATGATTTCTTTCTACTAACTGTTCTATTCCCAAATCTTTATGTTCTGTTTCTAAGATTACCATTTGAGTCACAGTGACACCGCAATTTCCCTTGTGGATCAATAAAGTTTGCCTAAATGAATATTAGATTAAATGATTTGAAGATCACCTATACCACCATAATCTCTCACACTGAGGGTTTAAAGTACTTGATTTGAGAATATTATTTCTATTTTGAGTAGTTTTGACTAGATTAGACATAAAGTTGTGCTCATAGGTTTACACACCTTGACAGAATGTTTGATTTTTGGACATTTTTTAGAGAATATGAATGATAACATGAAATCATCTCTTTCACTCATGGTTAGTGGTTGTATGAAGCCATTTATTGTCAAATCTTATTTTCAAATCATAATGAAACAGAAACTACTCAAATGGCCCTGATCTAATGTTTATATGATCAGCAACAACTGCCAGGAAAATTGTTCTGGAGCAAAAAAAAACCCACAAATACTGAACTTACTTGAAATACAGGACTCTCTGAAAAAAGAGGTGTTTGTTTCACGATGCACAATCTGTAAACTTTAGATCAGGGACATTTGGTTAGTTTCTACTTCATTATGATTTGAAAAGTATAGAATGGCTTCACACACCTACTAACCATGAGTGATGAATATGTTATCATTCATATTCTCTGAAAAAGGCCACAAATCTAAAATTCTGCCAAGGTATGTACATTTATGAGCACAACTGTATGCCTAATCTAGTCAAAACTACTTTTTTTGACAATAAATGGCTTAATACTACTAATAGGTGAAAGAAAAAACATGCACGTCCCAGTCCTGTAGTTGGCGTGCTGGGTCCAAGGCAGGTTGCTCCCAAAAGCTTATTTTATTGCTTACACCAAAGCGTGACGTTTCGGGCTGGGCCCTTCATTAGACCTGGCTGTGCGGATCTTTTCTTCCCTTTTCTTAATACTACTAATAATAACCATGAGTGGAAAAAAAAGGTTTTGTGTTATTCATATTCTCTGAAAAATGGCCTCTAAACGATCCAACAATCTGCCTGGGTATGTAAACTTATGAGCACAACTGTATTTGCTACTGTCATCTAGATTATTTGTCTTATTTCATGGCTGGTTTTCAATTATCTTTAGGTTAAATGAGCAATCTCAAATTTAGATGAATATTCTTCAAGTAATCTAGACATGCATTTTTTGCTGTGTGCTGATTTTGTAAAATATATTCTAATATTGTTTGACTAATCTCAGTAAAACCTTTGTACAGTACAGCATAAGCTACAGTAATAGGGTTAACAAAGGTGCTGCGAATGGGCCTGAGGGTTCAGGCTGCTGCACATATGCCACTTATTAAACCTTTGCGTTAGACGTTTTTGCCTCCTGGCTTCCACAACCACTCACTCACAAATACGACATTCATAATCAGGCAAGGAGGGTGAAGTGCCCAATCACACAACAAAACTGCATATTTTGAAGCATTGTGGTTTTTCGGACAAGTCCCCCGATGGTCATTATTGTAATTTATTTATTTTATTTTTTATTTTTTTAATACTCTTTATTTAGTTTTTTATTTATTTATAATGAACAAAACAACTGGAACAAAGACGAAGCAAAAAAAAAAAAAAGAAAAAACACAAAACAGGACAAAACTGAAGGGGGCACTGTTCCAAATGTCCTTGACTAAAAGAGGTCCATTTCGACCAGTCCTGATAGACCAAATATCACAAGTGAATATTTAGTCTGGGAAACAACCATTCATTTTCTCGTACGGGAGGTGTGGTTTACGATTGTCCTTAGCCGTTTATTGGCCGCTGCGACTGTCTATCATATACGTCTGACCACAGCCAATCGTATCGAG
>OMNZ01089571.1:0-41844 GCA_900303255.1 Lesueurigobius sanzi
TGATTTGGCTCCTCCCACAAATTCCTATTTTTGACCCAGATTTTAACTAAATCAGGACTAAACCAGGTTTAAACTAGGTCTAAATCAGGACTATACCAGGACTAAACCAGGTCTAAATCAGGACTATATCAGGACTAAACCAGGTCTAAATCAGGAATAAATTAGGACTAAATCAGTTCTAAATCAGGACTATACCAGGACTAAATCAGGACTAAACCAGTTCTAAATCAGGACTAAATCAGGACTAAACCAGTTCTAAATCAGGACTAAACCAGGACTAAATCAGGACTAAACCAGGACTGAAACAGGACTAAACCAGGACTAAATCAGGACTAAACCAGGTCTAAATCAGGAAAAATCAGGTATAAACCAGGTCTACATCAGGTCTAAACCAGGACTAAATCAGGACTAAACCAGGTCTAAATCAGGTATAAACCAGGTCTAAACCAGGACTAAACCAGGTCTAAACCAGGTCTAAATCAGGACTAAACCAGGATTAAACCAGGTCTAAACCAGGACTAAATCAGGACTAAACCAGGTCTAAATCAGGACTAAACCAGGTCTAAATCAGGACTAAACCAGGTCTAAATCAGGTATAAACCAGGATTAAACCAGGTCTAAACCAGGACTAAATCAGGACTAAACCAGGTTTAAATCAGGTCTAAACCAGGTCTAAGTCAGGACTAAACCAGGTCTAAACCAGGACTAAACCAGGATTAAATCAGGACTAAACCAGGTCTAAATGAGGACTAAACCAGGTCTAAACCAGGACTAAATCAGGACTAAACCAGGTCTAAATCAGGACTAAACCAGGCCTAAATCAGGTATAAACCAGGACTAAACCAGGTCTAAACCAGGACTAAATCAGGACTAAACCAGGTTTAAATCAGGTCTAAACCAGGTCTAAGTCAGGACTAAACCAGGTCTAAATCAGGAGTAAAACAGGTAAAACCAGTTTGTCGTAGGAGGTCACTTTGAAAATAAAATACTTAAACTTAAAAATGTAGTGGAGTAGAAAATACAGATACAGGCTCTGAAATGTAAAAGTAAAAAGTATCCATTATAAAATTTGCTTAAGTAAAGTAAAAGTACCTATAATTTGTACTTTTTACTTTGTTACTTTCCACCACTGTATTTAGGTTAGGTCAGTGTGAGTCGCTGGTATTACTGCTGCTTACTGACCGTGGCTGTCCTCCAGGACCAGCTGAAGCCCCAGGTTGTGCTCCGGTTTGAGTTGCCAGAGGTTACTGGAGGCTGTCAGGTCGAAAACCAGCCAGCCCTCCTCAGCTGCCCACACCTCTCTCTGCTCCAGCAGCAGGAGCTCCCTCTGGCTGCGGGGTGGCAGAATCACAGCAATTACTACAACCAACATTCACTCAAAACCAACCAGCTTTAAATAACTCCAGGGATTCGTGTCAGCTAATAGTGGTCACCCGACACCCCGTTTTCTGCCCTCCCACTCTGTCATAACATTACATATATTTAGCCATTTTGAAGCAATTATTTTCATTCTTTTGAGAAATGAAAGGTATGAAAACACAATGTGTGTGGCTGTTTGAGAAGTGTCATGTGAATTGTAATATATTTTAATAACCAATCTAAAATAATATGTACATTGTCTGTGTGGTCTCGTAATGGCAACACTGTGGTTGTAAGGTATCTCTGTAGGGCAATTTGTTCTTATACACATTTTACAGCTAAAATATCATTTAAGACACAGGTTGTTTTATTACTGCTTAAGGTTTTCGGTTTGCAAAGTTAAATACGGTTTCGGCTGTTCCCCCGATGCCCTCTTGTCTGTGAGCAGCTTATGAATGACAATAGGTCGTTGACTCCAGTCGATTGTCCATGAGATGCTGCAAATAGCCGCAGGTGTTTAGCATGAATGTTGAAATAGTGATCGTTGGCAAAGATTCTTCAGTCTTCATCTGTACTCTGTAGTTCAGGCATGTCCAAAGTGTGGCCCGGGGGCCAAATGCGACCCTCAGACCAATTTTTGGTGGCCCACAAAGTTCTTGTTGAATTGGCACACATCACCGGAGATTTTCCTACTCTACACTATTAAAACCTAAAAAAAAAAAAACAGGACTAAAACAAGGACCAGGTCGAATCCAGCATTAAAGTAGGTCCAAATCTGTTCTAAACAAAACTTCATCCAGGACTAAGAACTAAATATGGTCTAATCTAAGAATAAACCAGAACTAAAACAGGTTTATTCCAGGACTAAACCAACCCTAACCCAGTCTAGTATCAACCAGGTCAAAACAGGTCTAAACTAGGGTTAAAACAAGGTTCAAATCAGGTCTAACCTGGATTAAAGTCCGTCCAAAGCAGTGCTAAAATGGGACTAAAAGGAGGCCTAAACCAGGATTAAACCAGGTCTAAATCAGGACTAAACCTGATGGTCTTTGGCCCTCCGTGTCGTGTACAGTGTTGGGTAATTTACGTTGAAAGTAGATAGTTACAAATTACTAGTAACTTTTCAATAATGTATTTAGTTACATTACCTAGTTACTGCCTCACGAAAGTAACTAAGTTACATTACTTTTGGATTTAGTCAAATATGTGTTTGTTTTATTAAAGCCATTTAAATAAAGGTCAACTACAAACAAGTTGTTCAAAACTGGCTCAAATGACATAACGTCAACACGAAAAGGATTTTATCAGCCCGGACCATTAAATGAAGGCGGTTTAGTCTCAAATACACCGGCTGGTAATGCAAAAACATTTTAAATGATAAAATAACACTCTGTAACACTATGTAAACAACAACACTTGAATTACATTTGAACATATAAAAAAAAGTGCAAAAAGTTACAGAAAAGTAACAAGTATTTAGTTAGTGACTGTAATTTCATAGAAACTCATTATACTACTAAGTTACTCAAATTGTAATCCTGTTACAGTAACTAGTTAGTTACTAATGAGTTACACCCACCACTGGTCGTGTACACTTCAATATGCGGCCCTCTGTGGGAAAGGTTTGGACACCCCGTTGAAGTGTAGGACCTTTCGCTCTTCAGCCAAAGAAAGAGGGAGACGTCCTACACTTCAACAGAGTACAGATGAAGAATCTTTGCTTACGATGGACAGCTCCTGTACGACTGAGAACCGACACAGGCAAAAGTTGAAATAGTGATGCAAGTACAAAATCTTCAGGAAACTTGACCTGCGTTTAGAGCATGTGGAAAATCATGCCAATTGTGTCTTTAAGGCGGGACGCTGGAGGTGAATAGAGGCAAAATCTAAACTAAGTGATAGCAATTTCAAACTTTTGCTGTATATTACTGATATAAATATGAGAAAAAAATATATTGGAAGTTTTCAGTCATGTTCTGTTCTCATATAAAAATAAGGCATATACTGTATTAGCCCTGGCCTCATATAAAGATTTGTTCAGCGGGTATTTTGGATATCTTGGATACTAGTTATAGTGAATAAATCTGTAAAAATACAAATTTCCCTTTGTTTTTGGGGGGGTTTAAAACTTAGGAAATCGGGCCAGGATTTAAATAATGAAAAATCCTTCTTAACAAACCTTCAAAATATTGTCAAGTACAAGACTGGGAAGTTTGGAGTTTGTAGGAGCTACTGAAGTGGAGATGTTGTGGAGATGAATGCATTGTGAGAAAATGGAGTTACAATTCCCCATATAGTTCTTTGGAGAAACTCCTTATTGTAAAGATTAGGCCATTTATTTGTTTCCAGATGAAAGGATATATGTTAAGAGAGAAAACTGGCCCCATAAAGTGCTAGACAAACGACTGATGAATGAATGTCAGTGTGTCCCACCAAAATCCTGTAGTTGCTGGACTAAACCTATTGAACAGCACAATGTATTTATATGTCTGTACCTGTTTGCTAACTTGGGCAGGACTTGGTAGATGCCAACTACGAACGTTTCATTTTCGTGCTGTCCGTGGATGAAGTCCTTGTAGACTCTGAACTCCGCCGCGGTGATGGCCTCTCCCTCTGGAATTCGGGACAAGTCAAATTTGAACTCCCTGAGGATGTGCTGCTGGTAGTGGCGATCATTGTGCTCGACTGCAACGAGAAACAAAGTGGACACTTGATTAGACCTCGTTGCAATGTTGGAAAAACACGAACGGCTGATGACTCCGCTTCCAGGGTTCGACTCGAAACGCAGTGAGTACAATCAGATGTCGGTTTCGTGATCTGTGCCACAACTCGGAAGCAGTGTGGCCAGAATAGGGAGAGAAAAAACTTTGATTGATCTAAACATCACTTAAGCGCATTCAGGCGTATGTTCATGCCAGTGTGGGAGAGGAGGAAACCCACTCCTGGCTGCGTTTGGATCACGGTCTAAATTACACACATGTGCTGACCACAAGAAAAGGCCCGTTAAGGCATTGGCCGGAAAACCACAGCAGCCAGTGTACTTTTATAAACAGACTCATAGAAGCATATAGAAGATCTTGCAAATTCATGTGTGACTTAACTATAGCGGTGCCACCCACACCTCTGTAATCACTTTGCCAGGACCGTGGCTCCTGGATACAGGCAGTAAAGTGAGGCAGCAGGATTACACTACTCTGAAACAAATACACAGCACAAAGTATACAGGAGTAAGCATAAAAACGTACCTCACCATCAAAGCTGTAATGTGATGGAAGTTAGGGTGACCAGATTTTTCACATTAAAAACTGGGACAAAAATTTGATTGTTTTTTTTGTTTTTGTAATTTTTCTCTTTTTTTTGTGTGATTTTTGTCACATTTTTCTTGCGTTTTTTTCTCACATTTTTTCGTCATTTTTCTCGTCTTGTCTTATATTTTTTTGTTATTTTTTTGCAGTTTTTTTTTGTAATTTCTCACTATTTATTTTTTGTTTTTCATAATTTTTCTAATTTTTTGTGATTTTTGTCATATTTTTTTGTCTTTTTTCCCATCATTCTATTGTATTTCTTCTTCCTTTTATGTCATTTTTTCATAATTTTTCCTGTGTTTTCTTATTTTTTTGTAATTTTTCTTTCTGCATGTTTTTGTCACATTTTTTGTCTTGGTCAAAAGTCATAAAGTATCAAGTAAATATGCGGCTTTGGACATGGCACTGGTGAAAAACGAGGTTGTGTAAAACTGGAACAAATGAATGGTTTCAGATCAATTCACAGGGACATGGGACAGAGGGCTCAAAACTGGGACTGTCCCGGGTAAACTGGGACTGTCCCGGGTAAACTGGGACGTCTGGTCACCCTAAGGGAAGTTCTTGCGCGGTATATTCCTTTCCTTTACTGCCGTTCACATTGTTAGCAGTTGTAGCCTGGAGTTGTCCTACTTCCCTGGTTTGTAACTGCGCAACGCACAGGGAAACCGCAGCGAGAAGGTTTTAAGGGAAGCTTGAAAAGTTTGTACATTTTCAGTACGCCTACTCTGGAGGTTTGTGTGCGCACGGAGGAGGGGCAGTCGGGGTTAGCCAGGAGGAGTGGGGGAAAAGGGAGACTGGAGTGGAAGACGGAGGCATAGGTTTTGTTTGTGACAGAGGAGAGAGTGAAGAGGATGGGTAGACGGAGGCAGATGATTGATTGTGGTAAGAATGTGTGTTGTAAACTTGTGGAGGAGATCAGTTCTTGTCCTTGTGGGGGAAGGGAAAACGTTGTTCCAGGTCTGCTTTTAAGGAAACATTACATTGGGATTACAAAAAGTGGCGAAACAAGACAAGAGTGGAGCAGGGTAAAAAAAAAAAAAATGTGGATAGACTGTGCACCTGTGAAGTGAGCAACGGTGGAACTCCCAGTGTATTTTTCTAGCAGAGATGGGTATTTACACATCACATACCACCCCAGAAAATATTTGGCTTCCTGAATACCACCAAAACTATATCAGGATAGAATTGGACTAAACCAGGGTGAAAACTAAACATGATTTATGTAGTTCTGAATGAGGGAACAACATCAAAGTGGAATGAACATTTAAAAAATGTGATTTAGTAAAAAGAGGAGCCTGATTATCACCTGAAGAACTGGTGTTCAGTGACACTAGCTCCATCATTAGAGTTTGTAAAGTTTCCCTCTGTCATGTTTTACAAGCTTTGGAGTTTGAAGAATCTGTGGTGTATCATGAGTCATGACACAACATTATTCTTCTACTGGCACCCACTATATGACATCACCCTTTACCCCCTCTGACACCTTACTATTGTTTTAAAGCACAGCCTTTTCCAGCACCCACTCCTGCCTTGAGTAAGTCTTCTAAAAACATCTCCAAAACCAAAAACACACAGTCGTTAGGAGCGCTGCATTCTAAACCTTGCCAGTCATTTGTTTGACCGCAATTAAAGCCGGGAATGGAACCAGGAGTGTTTTTATGATGGCTATAATTGCTTGTACGGACTCGGTGTGTTTACGTTAGGGACCATTAGCTGCGCTGATCAGACCTCAGATATGCAAACTTCCCCGTGGGAGGCGTTTCAACACTTCACAGTGCTCCTGACAGAAGCGGGCCACACAACCTGCATCCGCTCTACTGTGTGGCACCAACACCTCAACTGACTCCACAAAGGACCAGGACACGGAACACTGTTAGATGTCAAATGTGATGCTCATTGCCTGAATAAATGACCATCCGCATGTCATGACACAAAGCACGCTGTCCGGTGTTAAGAAGAGGAAGAGCAACTTTTAAAACAACAGCTTCAAGCACAGAGGCCGGTTTTAGATAAGGTTATTCAAACGATGTCATCAAGGAAATCAAAGAATCTTTTGATTAAACATACTGTAATTTTGTCATGAAACAGAGTGAGACCCAACATGGATGAGCACACCAATTATGGACCCCAGGGAGAATAGTCTCTACTTTGGTAAATAGTCTCTACTTTGGTAAAGACTAAAGTAGAGACTAATGGGGATCTTTGAATAAAGAAATAAAGGAAATCAAGCACAGAATGTTAATGAAAATGTCTGAAGAACACAGAAATCCTTGTAATAATCTATTCCATATATGCATAGCAGTGCCAGTAAAACTACATATTGTCTTTACATGAGAAACAAATCAATCAATATGTTTCAACTCATTTCAAATTTAGGTTGAGTTCAACAAATGACTTCTACCATGTGTAATGTTGTATAACAATGAGTCAAGTTTATCCTGCTAAGTGTAGAATAATATATGGTACAATCCAAGCAAAGAAATGCACATGTGAGAAATGACTTATTTTAGACAAATTGTAGTCACTGGAATCTTCTCAGAATTTATAAGAAAATGGTCTTCATACCATTATTCACGAAGAACTGAGGAATGGTGTTCTTAAGTGTGCCAATTACATTTTGAACATTTTTAAACTGTTTAAATGTCCAAAAACAAATGTAAACAATTTCTAGAATAAGATATATGTGTCACTTTATATATATGAAAAAATAATAGAACACATTTTTTGCACAGAAAGAAAAAAAACGACTCAAATCGTAACATCTGATGATATTATAACAGGTTAATGGATTCAAATTTGGTTGCTTTAAAAGACATGAAAAGTCTCTATTTCTGCATAGGTGTTATTCACATTTACAGTTGATTAGAGGTCTATTGTAGTGTTTTTGAAAGAACAAAAAAGTATAAGACAAACTCACCCATGTTGGCAAAACTCATGACCGTATCCGCCTCATCCAGGAACTGGCTGTCCTGCGCAGAGATGGCAGTGGGGGCCTGGGTCGCCGCAGGTTGGTAGTACTCGAACCCGGTTGCGTGGAGGTCTGTGGAGATGGTCTTGTACAGGTCCAACATGAACATGGGCGCTGCGTTTTGTTTGGTGTGGACGTGTGGCCGGGGGCGGTGCGGGAGACCGAGGATGGACAGGATCTCCCGTTGTATCTCCCGGCGCTCCTGGCTCCGCAGCCGCCTTTGGATGAAGCTGGAGTGCACCTCGTTTTCCACTGAGAAGTTAGAGAAACCTACGTGAGACGAAAAGACGCAGTGGAGCCAAGAAAATACGCAGACAGCGTTGGCGAAAGTGTTTGGCACCATTTTGGCACCAACTTTTACGCACGTCTGCAGCTCGTCCAAGTGTTTACTTTGCAAAGTGTCTTTTCTATTAAAGCACACACAATTGAAACAGCCAATTTAGAAATGTTTCGATGCTTCGTAGCGCGCTTACGTGGTATTATCGTCGGTGTGCGCGCTCCACTGATCGCCCTGCGTTTTTATTTAGGGTTTTTGACAGTGGAGTATTGGAGGGAGGGGCGCGGGGACACGTCTAGGCTGACTCAATTAAACCGATCACTATGTAATAAAGAAGAGGTGTCTTTGTGTTGATAATGAGAGAGCTGGGTGTGAACACAGCGTCTACTTTGCATACTGTTTTCTGAACTGATAAGGTGGCCCCAAAAAAACAACCTATTTTTCCCATGGCCTTTTATCACAATTCAATCATAAACATATTTAAAATATAGGCTCAGTGTTTTTGCTAAATTGTTTCTTATCAATACATTTCAATTTCCAGTGTAAAAAAATAAAGCATTTAAACCTTAATTGTGTCGAAGTGAAGCAGCAACAGTAAATTCCGGGGATCATGTCTGAAGGGAGGCGAGGACGCTCACCAAAGAAGTTTTTTCTCCAATAAAATATCCAAGTGGTTGTTTTTTTGCTGATGTTAAAAATGTGGCTTTGACAAACATATACTGTTACATAGTTAAAAAACAACAAATATTTAATAAATTCACATAGGCCTGTAGCAATAAAACACAGCACTTAGAAATAAAAAAAATCAGGCACCACCACATTAATCCCAGGTCTATATACCCAGCCTAAAGTGAGGCTAAACCAGGTATCAAATGGGACTGTGTCGCAAATAAAGTAGCTCTAAACAGGGACTATTGTTCTAGGCGCCCCCTAGACTAGAGTGTTACCAGTAGTTTGATCACCACATATACCACAAGTTAAATATATTTGAAGTACATTCCATTGATCCTTGGTTTGATTGTTTGTGTTTGGTAACTTGGGTGGCAGGGAACAGGGAGTGAGCATCAGGACAGTTAAGGATTTAATGTGGCTTGGATATGGATTGATTTGGGTTTATAGGCCTATAGGGCCTACATGTGCCTATATTTTGCTCCAAAGGAAGTTGATTCTATAATGGCCCAAAAATCTCCAAGAGTGAGTGAGAGGTTCAAAGTTTGATGAGCTAACTTACTTTATTGTTCCAGATTTAAATTGTCCCCAGATTGTGGTGAAAACAACTTTTTCTAATTAGTGGGGATGTTTGTTGTTCTAAATTCATTTGGTATCGATATAGCAGGTCTCTGTTTTTTCTTGACTAACTTAATACAACTTAAATTGTTGGTCGAATGCTGCAAGACAACCTCATTATCAATCACCATGACAGAAGCTGAATGCAAATGGTGTTGTTGCTAAGGCTTAATTCAGGGTAGACACCAACTCCATGCCAAAAGAGTGACCACTGAGATTATACTTGGGTCACATATTCAAGATGGACTGTGGAATACATGAAGATGCAGGCAAGGGCTTGGACATTGGTTATAAAATGTTATTGTTTTACATTGAATTATCCATGCATTATTATTAATAATTGTTTAATTTATGTCAGTGTGCGTCTCACTCTCTGGCAGCACACCCATAATGTGGCCACACAGTAGAGGATTTTTAATGTTTTGAGACTGAGCAAAGACAACACACACTTAAGGACAGACATGAGGACACACATACACACACATGAAGAGTCCCACCACAGATCATGCCATGAGAGAAAGTTTTTGTTGAGCCACGCCTCACAGACTAAAAATCTGGCTAAAAATCCTCTAGTGTGTGGCCACCTTTACATGGAGTAGCCAGACCCACACTTCCTATGCACGAAAGATTTTTTTGTATATAATATAATATAATATATATGCAAAATCAGAGACCAATTTTTGAAATTCAGATTGTAATACACCTATTAGATAAGCAAGAATTCACCCATAGCCTAAATGCAATAATGCACAAATAATACAATTCACACAACTGAAATTGCCTTGTTGTCTAACACCACTACTCACCTCCGATCCACCATTGAATGCGTCCTATTTACTTACAGAGACAGAACATCCGAGTATCCGAAGTGGTTTCTGCAGTTCCTTAACAAAAATCAGTACTTTCTGCCCTGTATTACAATGAACGTAAAATACTAACATAAACAGTAGTTCATCACTGCCCTCTAGTGGCAACATTTGATAACGTTCTACGTCATCCACATGCGACCACCGGAGAAGAGTCGCGCCACATTTACCAATTTACTGCGACAAAAATATTTAAGCAGTTTCAAGCTCTTCTGATTCCTACCCATGGTTTCGATTTAGTGGTATGTATTTTACATAAGAGAATTATGTTGAATTTGCGTATACTTACTTTGTTTTGGTGCTCTAAAAGCCGTGATGCTATCTCTGGCATACATTATTATAATGATAATGGCAGTAGGTGTCATGCTACTCCATAAACCACAATGAGCTCTGTTTTAAATGCACATTAGACTTTAGTGAAGTCAAATCTAGTTATATTTTTACGTATGATTATTGCTATGTGTGATGAAAATGACTTGATCTCGCACCTGCCGCTTTCGTCGCTGAATTAGCATCAGCACCTACTTGTAAACACGTATTCGCTTCAATGCTAAAACCTTTACTTTTGTTTGTTTTGCTTGGACATTTGCTCCACAGGCACACTTCAGTTGGGAGTTGATGCGCCATGAGTTTATTTGGGACAAATACCGGTTTTGGAGCTGGGGGTACAGGGGTCTTTGGAAGCACAACCACAGACAGCCACAATCCCATGAAGGTACACATTAATATGGCTTTATACACCTCCTCGTTTCAATTCCCAATTTCTGAATT
Organism: Lesueurigobius sanzi; assembly: GCA_900303255.1. NCBI lineage: Eukaryota > Metazoa > Chordata > Actinopteri > Gobiiformes > Gobiidae > Lesueurigobius > Lesueurigobius sanzi. Next base: position 10,834 of record OMNZ01089571.1, read on the forward strand.
AGCTTGGAGCCATGGTTTCCAGTTGCATTCGGCAGTTAGAACAGCGCTTGGTGGGACAAATCCCTGTTACAGCTGCTTAGTTTTGCATTAAAGTGCTGCTAATAATGTCAATGTGAATGGTAGAAAAAGGAAAGGAATATACCTCACTAAAACTTACCTCACCATCAAAGCTCTAATGTGAGGTCAGTTAATTTTCTGTACTGCCGTTTACATTATTAGCAGCACTTTAATGCAAAACCATGCAGCTGTAACAGGGATTTGTCCCACCTACTGGGAATGCTACTGGAAACCATGGCAAACAAGCTAATTTAACTTTCACTTATTAAAACAATATCCAAATAAAAAGCCATGATGTCTGTAATACTGTCATTTGTATACAACTGTTTGTATTACATGTTTTTTTGTCTTTCCATGGCTGCCCCTTTTTACTCATCATATTGTGCGATGTTGGCGTATGAACTTTGTTACAGGATGTAGAGGTGTCTTCTCCTCCTGATGACAGTATCAGTTGTTTAGCCTTTAGTCCTCCTACTCTGCCGGGGAACTTCCTCATCGGAGGATCTTGGGCAAATGATGTGAGTCATAGATCTAAGCCTTCTACCACTTAAATCTTCTAATTTATATTCAAGTGCTTACGAACAGAGCTTTCTACCCTTCCTATTGTACACAATTTCGTTAACGCAATATACCCTTTGAAGGTCCGCTGCTGGGAGGTACAGGACAATGGCCAAACGGTCCCCAAAGCCCAACAGATGCACACCGGGCCAGTACTGGATGCCTGCTGGAGTGATGTAAGCTCTGCGGTGTGGTAATTGCTGTGCTAAAGGCCATTTATGATGTGCTGTTTTTCTTCAAAAGGATGGCAGTAAAGTGTTCACAGCCTCATGTGATAAGACGGCCAAAATGTGGGATCTCAACAGCAATCAAGCCATGCAGATTGCTCAGGTTGGACAGCAGCGCAAGACTGATGGAAGTGTGAAAACCTTAGAATTTCAATGCAACTGCTTGTGTTTACAGCATGATGGTCCAATCAAATCAATCCACTGGATAAAGGCTCCCAACTATAGCTGTGTGATGACTGGCAGTTGGGACAAAACTCTGAAGGTACAGTAACATGTCATTTCCTAGTTTTGGACAGCAGTAATTATTTTGTTGAGTCGAATTATCTTTTTTTCTTCAGTTCTGGGACACGCGTTCCCCCAATCCCATGATGTCATTGCAGATGCCAGAGAGAAGTTACTGTGCAGATGTGGTAAATAGAGGGTTGTGTATTATTGCACATTTTGTAGGTGAATACATTTGTTTTGATTGTCAGCCTTGACCAATGCTGATCAACAGAACTGAATACTCTATACTATGGAAGCAATCTGAAGTGTTATTGCTTATTCTAATCTGTGTCAATATTATGTAACATATTGTTATTATTATTATTATTATTATTGTGCAATTGAAAATAGTATTTTACCAGAAACTGCTTATTTCAGTCACAATTGCACAGATTTATTTCTCCCTCATAAGTTGTCACTCTTAAAAAAATGTTTCATTCTCTTTCATGAACTCCTTTTCCCTGCATTAGGTGTATCCTATGGCAGTTGTGGCCACAGCTGAGAGAGGTCTCATTGTTTACCAACTGGAGAACCAGCCTTCTGAGTTTCGTCGAATTGATTCTCCTCTCAAACATCAGGTACTAGCATTTTATTCAACACAGACCTCACAAACATACTGCCTCTTCTGGTCACTTGTGGCCTTTAAACTCTTTAACTTAAACTTTCTAAATGCTTTTAGTAAAACTGAATCTTTCCTGCAAAGTGAATCAAAAGTGTTTGTGTTTTCATCTAGCACCGATGTGTGGCCATTTTCAAAGACAAGCAGAACAAGCCTACAGGATTTGCTTTAGGAAGTATTGAAGGAAGAGTGGCCATTCACTACATCAACCCTCCAAACCCGTAAGCTTTAAAATACATGTCTGTCTCCATGATTTGCATTTCCTCAATTCTAACCCCATGCAGATGTGTATTTTACATTGGTCAAATATGTGTTCATCTTCTTCTCTTTCAGCGCTAAAGACAACTTCACCTTTAAGTGCCACCGGTCCAATGGAACGAACACAACCACTCCACAGGACATTTATGCTGTATGCTTTCCCGAAACGTCTGCGATATATTTTTGTCCACATTATTGCCTGATTTTATATCCATTTGCTTGTGCAGGTTAATGCCATATCCTTCCACCCTGTGCATGGCACCCTGGCAACTGTGGGCTCCGACGGCCGCTTCAGCTTCTGGGACAAAGATGCTCGCACAAAGTTGAAGACTTCGGAGCAGCTCGACCAGCCCATTACTGCCTGCTGCTTCAACCACAATGGCAACATCTTCGCTTATGCTTCCAGTTATGATTGGTCCAAGGTACAAAGTCTTTGTATAACACAGATCAGGGATATCAAATGTCTATAATTTGCCTTGGAGGTGGGCAATATATGGTCCACCGGCATTCTTGTTTGGAATATACAGAGTTTATCTTCAAAGTCAAGAAATGAACAAAAACTGATGCTAAAAATTAAAAATACATGTGTCTCAAAAAAGGTATAATAAAGATAGTCATCCCAGTAAGAAAATGACAACAAACACGCATAGACTCATTGTTCAAAATGCCTCACTAGCACCATTTTATTGCAAATGAAAATTATTCAGTAAAATACATTTATATACTTTTTATGCAAGTAAAACAAATACGCATCAAATGTTGAATAATAACTGTCTAAATCAGTGGTTTTGCTAGGGATACATTCTGATTGTTATCCGTCATTAACTAATCTCATTATACAAATTTCTAGGTGTTTAAACAGATATACCTATTATTTATGTGAGGAGAAAACAGCCACTACAGAATAAATGGACCCTTGACTAAACATGAATTATGCGCACAAAAAAAACATAATCTGCGGCAGCAATATTAAGGCTCATATTTCACTGTTTCAAATTCAAATAGGAGCTTCTTATTTGCATTTCCTCAATTTAAACTTCATTGTTTAAGAAACGCTGTCTAAAAAATTGATATTCAGCTTAGCATTCTAGCATTCAATCTCTGAAGCTATGGTACAAGGAACCACCCCTCTCTCCAGCTCTGCCTTTGTATTTATTTACAATCAGTGCCCTCTGTGTTCCGATGTGAGCGAGCATCATGTGGGAACCATCGCAGCAGTAAAAGGCTGTTTAGTTGCCGGGAAGCAATGCAAGTAGAAAGCGAAAAAGTTCTTGAAAATATTTCTCCTCCCTTTGCTTGTTTGTTAAATTAAATGTAAGTAATACTTTGCTCACCGCACCAGGCTAAAGACTAGCTCATTCTGCTCCAGAACACAGAAAAAATCTTCTATTTCAAAATTTTTCCAGGGGAGGACTCCCGAACCCCCCATCTTACCACATTCCCAAGAAAATGTATGCTTTACATGGCTAAGCTCCAATCTCTTCAGAGCCTCAAAGCCCTGGACTGCATTATTAGATGGCACACACAGGGGGCGGTGGTGAGTGAGGCGGGCGCAGAGGATGCAAAATACATAATCACATGTTATGTATTTTTGCACTTTTAAATGTCATGGAAAATCGTAGAAATGACCTGTAGAGTGGTAGACCTGACATTGTAGCAAAGGTTTTCAAAGTCATGGATCATTTGAGCCCTCTCGTCTGATCAGACCTGGTAGCAGCGCTGGTATTTAAACTCAAGTTGATGACTTTGAAAACTTTTACCTTGATGGAAAACGCCTGGATAAATGAGAGATTACACAAAAGTGAATGTACATGGTTTAGACCTGCAAATACTCGACTAGCCTATTAATGATATCAATGAATGTTTTTTGTTTTGTTAGGGCCATGAGTACTACAACCCTCAGAAGAAGAACTATATCTTCTTGAGGAATGCTGCAGAGGAGCTGAAACCGCGAAACAAGAAATGGTGAGAGAAGGGCGGCCATACTTCCTTAACCTGGGACAGAGGTCACTGGATGAGGCTGCCTAACTTCCTCAAAATACTAAGACTTATGTGGTGCTCCCTGGCACACAATGGAGGACAGAATAGTGACTTGAAACGGATTGTAGCACTAGCCTTTTTGGTGTGAAGCATGTTTTGGTGTTAAACAAAAACAGCCTAAAGATCCTATGAGTGTGTGATGAGTGTAAGATCTAATCCAAATACATTGCACACAGTTTTGTGAAATTGAGGTTCTGACTGGCTTAATCACACTACTATGTCAGTTAGCACTTAAAATCAAGACTTGGAGGGAGACATGCCCTTGCCTTAACCCTGGTGTGAAATTTGCCTTGTAAATGGAAGCTTGTTCATTGTTTCATGCTTGTGGATTGTGGATATTTTAAATTTAGACTTATCTATTCTACAACAGCCCTGTCACGCTCACAGCATTGTTTTTGATTGATATCTTTACTTTGAATAAATTAAAACAAAAGTAGGATATTACAATAAAAGGACCATCAGAAGATACGAAAAGGAGAAGGTTGAAGTTGGGACTTATAGAAACCTTTTATTATGCTGATGGCAATGACAAAATGTGAATTAGCAATAACATATTTTATTCTACATCTCAATTTTGTATAGATTTTTCTATTTCAAGTTTGTGTGTGTGTGAAATAAATCTAAAATGTAAACTTTGAGACTGACCGCTTGCTCCTGTCTTTAGATCCATCGCGCCCAGTCACATCTTTTAAGGAGAATTGCGGAAGACCTGCTGCTTTAGTGTTTATGCGCCCAAGACCGACAACTTCCTTTCGGCAAACGCGAGGACCAATGCTGAGGTGCTGGGTACAGTGCATGGACCAATCAGAAGGGGCGCACTCTGGTGTCGATTTCAGATTATTAACCGTTTGTCTCGATGGTCTTCACAAAAACGGGAGAGTTATATGCCGTCGATTTTGATGTTTCTGCATTATATTGTGTCAATTTTATTTTTTATTGCTCCCTAAAGACTTCATTTTCTTATCTTTGGCTGTTCAAGGTATAGCTCTTAAATTTGGATGTCAAATAAATAAGTGCATTCACTGTAACTTGAACACACTTGGCCTCTAAAAGTTCTTTTTTGTTTTCTCTGTCAGCGAGTTTGTTCCAAGAAAATCAAGGAGTCACTCAAGTCAATTAGAGCAGCCAGCAGATGGAGCTCCACACATGATGGAAGAACTAGAGTAGAGATACTTTGGAGAACGCACAGGTTTGTAGAAAACAAAAAAGATCAAAGCTGAATCCTCCTGAAGTTCTAGCATATATTTACAGTTGGAAAGTGGTGGAATTTGCCAACAGGATATGAATGAGGAGCAAGGGACCCGCTACAAAGGGTATGTGTGAAAAGTGAGGCAGTTCATGAAGAAGAGGGTGTGAATTAAATGCCTTTTTTATTGAGGTCATTAGAGTGTCACCTCTCTGTCAGACTGTCATCCAAGTACTTCGCGATGGACCACAAGGCACTGAGGGTGATGTGTCAAGGCCCGTGCAAGGAGTATTTGTGTATAAAGATGCGTTATTTCCTGCCATTCCGTTCCATTGAGCCAGAGTGCAAATATATTCTTACAACTACTGTATCTTATCAAGAGCTGGCTTACCCACTGTGGTCCTTTATTCTGGTCTACAGCAAAGGAATGTATAAGATGTATTTTGATAAAGGGCCCTATTACCATGTTTTTCTTGTAGTGGAAATATTTGTGCCTTTCAGTAAGTACAGTGAAAGCAGACGAAGACCTTTGTATGCTGTGCAATTAATTATACATTTTTATTAGGCTCTGCTTTGCTCCCTCAATTTAATGAAACATGCCTAAACTCATCCCTGTGAAAATACTACAGGAAAGTTAGGAATGAGTTCCTTATCTTTTCCTTATTATGCAAGAGTAGAGGCTGTACTTACTCCTAAAGAGATGCTTGTTATTTATCTACATCAATTAAGTTGAAATATATTAAAGTGATGCTTGTTATTTGCACATTTCTCTACATGGATTATACTCAACTCCAGAGATGAGGGCCAAATGGACAGATGTGTAAGGTCAAGAGCTGTTGCTTAATAAATATAGGGTAATCTAAGCCTCAGACCCGGACAACAATGACCTGCTCATTAATGCAGTACAATAGCCTGTGTGGGCCAGTGTGCCAGTCCCGCTCTTTTAGTCTACCCTTCAATATAGACGTGTCTTTTGTGTTTCTAAAAGGACAAAAGCAGGTGCAGGACATCCACGAGACAGGCCGGCCAGTGGGCGGGGCCAGAATCAGAGGCTGTCAGGGATTGGGCAAGAGTTGTGCGTGGGCGTGGCTACGGTCCGAGTAGATAAAATATCGCGGCTCAGTTTAGTGACAACAGTCTGCTGTAATACCGCGCTGGACATTACGGACGAAGGATTTCATGTTTAAAGCACCGCAATAGACACCGGTGTGAACGGAAACCAAGAGTCTCGGGCCAAGGTGAAATAAAGCTCGTGTTTTCTGATGTTGGGACATTATTGAGCCACTTGTTTGAAGTTATTCAGCGGCGCGCGTGCTGGCGGTGTTGTCAACGACGGACCAATGCTTCTGCATCAGTTCATGAACGGAGCCCTGGAAGCCATGCCCCCCACACCGCTCCAGAAAGACACACGACTCACCAAAATCTTCGTCGGCGGGTTGCCATACCACACTAACGATGCTTCGCTTAGAAAATACTTCGAGGCGTTTGGAGAAATTGACGAGGCGGTGGTTATCACCGACAGGCAGACGGGGAAGTCGAGAGGATATGGATTTGTAAGTAAAGTTGTTGCCGCTAGTTTGATGTGTCCGCTTTTTTTACATTGTAAATATCATCTAAATCTTCCATTTCTAAACCTGTCTTTAAACAATTGACTATGGTTTTCTTTTGTGGTCCTTGCTTGTACATCTATTGTTCAACAAGCCCACATGCCAATGGTTTTCTCCACTGGAGCATGATAATTGAAGAGCATCCCTGCTTTTCGCCTGACTGGCTGTTTTTTTTAGTTTAATGAGGATGAGGAATCTCACGAGTTGATGGGTAACTAAGACGATTATATTTCAACATATGTCTCCTGCCCCCCCTTTTAACCCCTCAATCACCCCTGGCTTATGCCCCGGATAAGTGTGTGTCTTGCTAGCTTGCTTTATATGGTTACTTTGAGCAGTGGAGGTTGACCTTGTACACTCTGCTCTCCATTGTCAAGGACTGGAGTTGCTTGTGTGAAGTTTTAGATTTACACTCAAAGCTTGGCTGCTGTGAAAGAATTTCCCACCAACAATGAGTCTTTATGAACTTCCTTTGATATCAACATGGGAAATATTCAACAAATTATGGCTGTATTCACTTGTGTTGTGGTGATTGTTGGAAATGCCTGTTTGCTTTGCCCATGCATTAATCACTCAGTGACTCTTGTCCTCAGCTGGATTAATGAGATGTACCCTCCCTGACCTCCAGATGCCTGATATTTCTGTAATCGAGAGATAAAGACAGTCCTGTTTCATTCACACAAAGAAGGAGCTACAGAGAAATGCAAATATTTACCAGAAGTTTGGAAAGGCAGCCACAATGTCCTGTCAAACCAAAGAAGGAATGGAAAATGTGCATGTTTACTTGTAAAGGCAGGAAAGGACAATTGCTGTCTGTTGACACATAAACTCTATAAACTCTATAACAGTGTGTTAGTGTTACAGGTTTAACAGGCTTCCAGGTCACTGGGTGCTGCCATGTGGTGAATACAAGTCACCTGCCAAGTCAACGAAACAACAAGGAGGTGCTCTTTTTTCAAATAGGGGAGGTGGATTAGAGAAACCCCCTCAGCAGTGCTCATCGCAGTGTAAACACTGGCTCACTCCTTCCTGTGTGTTCACAACACTGGCCCTGGAGGGGCTTTGTTCTGCTGCCTTCTACTGTCAAGTGCATTTAAGAACAATTGTCTGTTGCAGCTGTATCTATTGCAGACTTTTAAAACGGCGATGTATGGGTTAATCGTTTTTTTTGTTTTTAATTTTTTTTTATCGCAAATAATGGGTGGGGATGATGGTTGGTTTACAAAGACTTCCTCAGTCCTTGTACGTTTGTTGGTAAGGTCCATCTGTATAAAGACTGGGCTAAGTTTAGTTTTATTAATAATGAATTAACAAATGGGACGACACTGGCTACGGCAGAGCGGGTTGTTTTATAGGCCGAACATCTTTGGGCAAGACTCCTCATCCCCTTCGCCTGTGTGAGTGAATGGTATGGTTCTGTCTTCAAATAATCAGCTAACATGATTCTTCTTAGTCATTGTTAGCTGTTTACTTTACAGCTAGATGGACTTGCAGAGGTGACTGAACTCTCTGAGTTGGCAGAAGCTGGCAAAACAGACGGTGTATTAATGCCAGGAGGAGAGAGGAGGGGCTGTCTAATGGCAATCCCCCTTAATATTTAGTTCCTAATTGGATAAGCTCTTCTCCAGATCCATATTTCAGCAGCTTTGCCCAGTGGCAGCTTGGCCTCCACTGCCTCTTCAGCCACTTAAAGCTTATTGTATCGCTTTGCTTTCCATTGTTGCACAAACAGGTGAACGTGGAAAGCTTTTTGAAATTCTCTGTTGAACTGTTTCCTGATGACTCTCTTTGAGTGTTACTTGTAAGAAAATCTTAACCACTTTGTGTCTCTGTGAAGGTGACAATGACTGACGAGAGAGCGGCGGAAAGAGCCTGCAAAGATCCAAATCCCATCATTGATGGAAGAAAAGCCAATGTGAACCTGGCATATCTGGGCGCCAAGCCCCGCAGCATACAGCCAGGTGAGAACTAGGCACAAAGAGGATTTTGTAACTTCATTTAATTACCTTCTTGTAACCACAGTGTGAAACAATCATATGAGCTTGTACGAGAAACGAATGTTCATTCATCTGCGATATATCACTGTATTCTTTACTTGAATTATTAGTTTGAACTCTGTATTGGAGTTAAGCTAAGGTACACTTCATTATCCCTGTACGGACATGCGTCTGCTTTTGACCGTTGGCCCTTAAGATAAGATAGTTTTTTATTGATCTCACAATGGAGAAATTTACTTGTCACAACAGCTCTTAGGACAGTATCACACAGGGGGGTGCACAAAGTCAGGAAAAGTGTCATCAAAGAAGCAAAACAACAGGTAATAGTAATAATAGTAACAATAAATAAAATAGAATAAAGATAGTCTCTTAGCGTCTCTCTGTAAATAAACTATACAAACATCTCTTAAGCACTAAATAGATAAAATAAAATAAAAATAAACTCTAGTCGAATTGTATGAAATGGAGTTATCATTGCAGGTGATATGTAATAAATGACTGTCTACATTCAGGCGGTTGATAAAGTGACAATTGCAGATATTGTAATTGTTATTTTAGCATGCCCGGTTGATTAAAACTTTACCTACATGTTTCGGCTCTTGTAGGCCTTCATTAGGGCAAGCTGTGATGTTTTGAGGTTGTTGGGGAAAACCAGAGCATTTGGAGGAAAGTCTCGACACAGAAAGCCACATGGTCTGTGATTTAGACCAGAGACCTTCTTGCTGTTTGGCCAACTGATAAACACTTCTAAAACATGGTCTCGTTTTTAACAAAGCTATTATTTCTACTAATTGGCTTTGAGGGTAACACATTCCTAAGTTTGTATTGACATTGTGTAAAATAAAATGGTGTTCTGACACAAGGCTCCCTGTCACAGTGATAGGCAGTCGAGTGTGTGCGGGTGCAGCCTCCTGCTCTCTGCGCACTGCAAACTGTTGTTAGATTCCAAACAGAGTTGCCCTCTGTTTTCTCTGGCTGTTCCTCTGTGTATTGTTCTGCGGTCCGCCTCTGTAAATGCAAATGTCTGACAGACTGCCTCGTGTCTTCCAGGCATATCCATCGGAGTGCAGCCTATTCACCCCGCTCTCATCCACAGGCCGTACGGGTAAGTCAGCACCACGAGTGGAAACCCTCCTCTTCTTCCTCCTCTCTCTTGCTCTGACGATGCCTCTAGCTCATCGGAGCTGGGTTTTCGTTGACAAACGGGGCCCCTGGACAGGACATGTCAGTTTCTGAGTCTGTGTGCAACTGCAGCTGTACTTCATTAGCATAAGACGGTAGGGCTCGTAGATGGTTCACATATCTATGTTAATGGGGAGCATTCCAAAGGTGAATGTCAGACTCACTTGTTAGCTTGTGTCAGGCGCGCTCTCGACTCGTGCACCTGCCTTAACTGCTCTGTCACCAACAAGCCTTCATCCAGGCGTCTGTGTTGTGGAAACCGACTCCATAGCGTCTCGGAGTCACGGTCCAGCTACAAGTAATGTGCTTCAGCCCGCTGTAATGACACCCCCTATGGTCCTTCCTCAAACAACAGTTAACGACTATTCACATTTGATATGGCGAGATGTGGATGCAGCAAACCCATTTAAGGACAAGTCCAGACAGTAATCGCTTTTGCTCGTAAATTATTACACTGACTACTCCTAGAAGTCATAAAACTGCTTTTTAGATTCACAAGAAATGATTATCTGGATATTTATTCTGTAATCCTTCTAAAGATTAAGAAGTCCCTGAAAGTTCACCATGTCTTAAGAAGAAAATATGACTTTTACAGCGAAAATAAAGTAACAATTTGTAATATATTTAAAGGCTGACATTAATGACTGTTCATTTTATTAAAGCACAAGCACATTATAGCAAAAGTATATTATCCCAAAGCCGCCCGAGGAAACAAAGCAACCTGAAGTGTTAGAATATGATTCCCTTATCCTGGCACTGGAGAGGTCAGTAGGGACATGTCCAGTCCTGCGCCAAGTCCGAGAAGGACACTGGAAAGTCCCCCAGTGTCCGCGGCGAACAATGGCGAGCAGGGATTGCACATGAGCGCAGAGACGTGAGGAATACAGTGGTGCTTTGAGGCATGTGTCTGACAGGTGTGAGCTCATATTACAGCCTTTTACACCCTCTTAATCTCCCATGACCCGCACCCCAGAGACGCCGGGGGCCCGGCCGCGCACACCGCACCTGTCGGCAGGGCTCCGAGTCGGCGACTGACAGACGCAGACCTCCCCGAGACGCACAAGTGGCTTTTCTTTGTGCCACGAGCCCTTGATAACATATGGCGCGAGGAGGATGTGGTGGGATTGTGGAGGCCGAGCGCGAGAAAAGCCTTCAGTGGTGCGGCCTTTGGAGAACGTTTATGTTGCCGTTCATTTGGGAGTTTGTTTTACATCCTTCACGGTAGGGCTGGACAATGTATCACAAAGAAAAATTGCAATATTAGGTGTTATTGGGCAATATCTGTATCGCAAGAAGCCACAATATATCACAGAATCACTCAAGTCTTCCATCTGACTGGGATCCAACCATTTTTTTTTGCAAATTTAGCCTAAAACTAAAAAAGCATGGAGCTCATATATATGCCAAAGTCCACTCTTAGCTCCATTTTAGCTTTGTTTTGGTCCTGATTTAGTAATCTCTTATCGCACTCTGAGGTCTTTCCTCATCGCTATTATCCGCGGATCCATGCAAGCCTTCGCCTCCCGGTCCCTTCCTGCTCCTACCCGCCACCGAGACCGAAAGCCGACACCTGCGAGGTGGGGAGCAGAGGCGTACTTTGGGGGGGACTGGCGCTTAATGAGGCGGGGTGCTCCCTAGGAAACTCACTACAGGTGTCAAACAAAACACCTTTTCCTTTTTTTTTTTTTCGTCTCCTGTGTTCCTGCGCCGAAAGACTCAAAGAGATAATCGGCTCATACAAGTGTTCGGAGGTGTTGTTTCGTACACCCTCCCACTCCCCAGCGCTTCTGTTTTCACACCAGCCGAGTCACGAGATGAAGGTCACTTTGTTATCGCCACTAAGTAATATTTAGCACCCTGTAGCCATAATCCACCGGCTGTTCCCATTAGTCCTTTTTATAAAGCCACGTTGTTGTGTTTTTTTTAGCACTAAATGTTTCAGGATCTAATGCAATGTGGCATCCTGTCATCTCCGCAGTGACGGTCAGCACAAAAGCAGCTGACTGTTGGCTTCCACCCATCATCCACTTTTCACTCAGCTTGGCATTTTTGTTGCTTAGGGACCTCGGATATGGCAACTCCCTCCAACCCGAAAATCATACAGAATTTGACATCGGAACGACTGAAGACTTGAATACAGCGGAAAGCGAACTATGTTATTGCAGTGTTTTAAACCACTTCAACACAGACTTTTGCATCCCATTAAAATAACATTGTTTGTCTTATCAAACTGGCAAAACAAGACTTGAAAACGTACTAATGAAGTGCTAAAACAATGCCAAAATGGAACTAGATTTGGAAACGTATGACTAAAACTTGGAACTTTTCCACATTTTTAAGTTGCCACACCTTTCTTGTTTTAGGCTGTTGGCCAAAAAAATGCCAATCCCAGTCAGACTTCAGGTGATTTATATTGAAGCTTCTTGAAATATGTCTCATATTGCGATGACTATAATTTGCCTAAATTGTTTTTGGCATGTTCTTCAAATAATTATCTGGGGAACAATAAATCCTAGTGCCCAAATTGTCATATTTCCAACATCAACCGATGCTTTGAGAAAGGGCCAGACATGTACCAAATGAAAGGGCAGTTTTTTCATGTTTAGTCACAGTATAATATCGACATCTGCATAATCAAGGACTTGTCTCTACTCTCTAGTCCGCTTCCTGAAGGCCCATCTTTTCTGTTGCACTTAACCTAAACCTGCCTGTTTGGATCTGAAAGGCTGGGGAGCGCAGTTGGCCCGTGGCTACAGCGCAGAGTAGGCCACGTCCTGCCACACAATGTGAGTGAAAGCACATATGCCCAGCAGTGTCGATGTATGGTCATCTCTGAAAGCTGGACGTCGCCGTGAATGTCCCCTTTGTGCGCGGCTCAATGGCACAGTCAGGGCACAGTGTAGATTGAAGTCATGCGTGGGGGGGTTGTCTTCATTTGCTTAAGTCGCGCGATGCCACTGTAGCGTCCTGTGGTGCTTCGCCCAGTCACACTGTTCCCCGTCGAATTCGCCAGATGCCTGTGTGAAATGATCTTGGATAGAGTCCCTTTTTTGTTCCTCGTGGATAAGAAATTCTTGAATGTAGCAACAGTGAAACCAGTTGGTTACTTTTCCACTAAAGGACTACACTTGGATAGTGAGCTTTTTAAAACATCCACACGTTTGTTATGAGCTGCCTCCTGAGTCCTGGGCGATGTGATCAAAATCAATTGGTGATTAGCCTGTAATAACCTGCTTGTGATGTTGTTGTACGTAATGTGAGTCAATGCCTTTCTGCAAGTTAGAACTAGATCAGGCATGTCCAAAGTGTGGCCCGGGGGCCAAATGCGGCCCTCAGACCAATTTTTGGTGGCCCACAAACTTCTTGTTGAATTGGCACACATCACCAGAGATTATCCCTTTCTACACTATTAAAACCTAAAAAAGAAGAAAAAAACAGGACTAAAACAAGGACCAGGTCGAATTCAGCATTAAAGTAGGTCCAAAACAGTTCTAAAACAGGACTAAACTTTATCCAGGACTAAATCAGGACTAACCAAGAATTAATATGGTCTAATCTAAGAATAAACCAAAACTAAAACAGGTTTATTCCAGGACTAAACCAACCTTAACCCAGTCTAGTCTAAACCAGGTCAAATGAGGTCTAAACTAGGGTTAAAACAAGGTTCAAATCAGGTCTAATCCTGGATTAAAGTAGGTCCAAACCAGTGCTAAAATGTGACTAAAAGGAGGCCTAAACCTGGATTAAACCAGGTCTAAATCAGGACTAATCAAGAACTAAATATGATCCAATTTAAGAATAAACCAGGACTGATCCAGGTCTTTGGCCCTCCATGTCGTGTACACTTCAATATGCGGCCCTCCATGGAAAAGGTGTGGACACCCCTGTACTAGATCAGGTCGGGAGGGACAGTCTGCTGGGATTTTGGATACATCTAGGGGTTAGTTTGTCTGAAAATATACCTTATTCCTAACCTTCATTTGTGTCATGGCATTTCAAGTTTTCACAGCAGACCGTGCCTCCTGTCCAGACTATCGAGCATTAGCCTTTCTACCACTTTATTCCAAGACTGGAATGGTGTGTACTTTTCCCTATTCAGATCTCATTAGTCAGAAATGACCACTAAGAGTTCATCCTAATATTATCTTTAACTAAACTCGATCAAGATGCCCTCAAGCAGCGTCACTTTAGCTTCATCAGGTTAAAAAAAAGAGACAATTTTCACACGCTTTTCGCAGCCAGACAATTATAAATATACAGTAATACTAACGGTAAAAATGATCACCTGATAAATCGATTACCTAAACAATAGTTGCAGCTCTAGTCTTTTCACAAATGCTGGCTCTGGCTCATGGAGACGGAGTTGACTGAACAGCACAGTCTCTAATCCTTCCACAAATCTACAGAGATGTGACTGAGCCCTGGCAGCAGCAGTCGCAGTGACAGACCGTAGGTGTAGTTTAACTCTTGGTAACTCCAGCCTCTTTATCCTGTCTCTGCCGTGATGTCTCTGCACTCCCAGCTGATCCAGCGCCCCCCAACTGAGGCCCTCCTCCTCCTCTGTCCACTCCAGACTGTGTCCGAGGCGCCGCTGACGGTTTTCCGAGGTGCAGTGGTGTGCTGTGACGGACTGGAGTGCCTCTCTATCTCTCCTTGTTTGCGGTGTGAAGAGGTTATGCTGATTGCAGTCTGACTCTTTCCCTTTTGTGGCATGGTTTGGGGGTGTGCAGTGGTAACCGGTGTGTGTGTGTGCGGGACAGGGCCGGACTGTGTGGGGGGGCTGTGTGGGCGGGCGGAGGGGGCATTGGAAAAGGTGGGCTGTGTGTGATGATGACAAGCCTTTTCCACGCATGCTTTTGCTGTGCTGCTGACTCACTGGGAGGACTGGGTGATATGGCACAAAAACTCTACACATTTCTTAGATATTTTATATTTTATTTCATTACAAGCAGTTTTTGACGACATATTTTAATTTAGTTTTAGTCTTTTGACGAAAATGTCATTCAGTTTTTGTCAAGATTTAGTCAAACAATTCCTTTCTAGTCGACAAACATTTGGGGCAAATTTAGCCGACTAAAACAAAAAGGTATTTCGTCAGCTACATTTATTGTTGTATTCAAACATTTAATCAAGGTCAACTATTGCATGGAGCTTCTCCCACATGAACCCAGCACAGACCTGTTCCTTTTGATATTAAATATAATGTACAGTTGTAGCCAAAACATGTATGAATAGACTATGAATGATGACACAAAAACCTTTATTTCACTCGGTTAGTGGTTGCGTGAAGCCATTTATTGTAAAAAAAAAAAAAACTGTTTTCGCTTTTCAACTAGAAACTAGCCAAATGTCCCAGATCAAAGGTTTGTGCATCTTCAAACAAACCTCAATTTTGTCAGAGTCCTGTATTTCAGCTGAAGTGAGTTTTTCTTTGCTCCTGAACAATTTGAGTTCATTCGAGTAGTTTCTGTTTTTCAAAAGCGTAAACTCAAGTTTTTTGACAATAAATGGCTTCACACAACCACTAACCATGAGCAGGAAAAAGATGTTTGTGTTCTCATTCATGTTCTATGAAAAATAGCCAAAGGATTAAAAGGGTAAACTTTTGGCCACAACTCACTGTATATGAGGCTGATTGTCTGACGCTCAGATGTTTTGAGTCCCTTCTTTTCATTCTTATTAATTTTTATTTGTCAACAACAATAGCTGGAGATTTTAGTCATAGTTTAATAGCCTATTTAACTACTTTACTTTAGTTTTAGTCTTAATTTTAGTCCCAAAAATAGCTATAATGATATGTTTTAGTCGACAAAATGAAAAAACAAAGCACAGTGTTCCCCACAGATATCTGCTGAGACTCTGGTGGCGCAGTCGATGCATTTGAAATATTGTTTACGATGTTTGGAGTGAAAGTGTGTTACTTTTTGCCTCCTTTTCTTCTGCCTTTTTTTTTTTTAACTCGTAGTTGAAAAATTGTGACGCCAATTTGTCCAGCAGTTTTCCTTTACTATATTGGGCCAGCGGAGTCTCAATGATGGGAAACACTGTACTGTGTACTACAAAAGTACCATCATCACTCATTCCTGTTGGAGATCGCAGTTTCCTGAAGCTTATCTTTGTAACTATGGGCCTAAGGTGGGGTACATGACCTGGACGGAGACGAACCTATAGGAAAACCATTCCAATGCATTTTCACTGTAAGCTGTACGAGAGATCAAATGGATTATGCTAAACGGTATCCAGTAGGAGGTTGCTCTAAATATTTGTCATTTCATAGTAGCATCATAAAAGAAGGTCTTATGTTAGAAGCCTGGGTGACAGAATGTTTTAATTGTCTTTTATAAGAAGCTGACCGGTCTCCTCCTGGACAGACTCAGATCCTTAAACAAAAATACTCCCTGAAAGCAGAGACAATACAGTCCCCAGACTATCACGCTTTAATCAGCTCCATGACACTCACGAGACCCAGGCCCTGATGAGGTCCCAGGCCACCACTCTGACCCCCCATCGGCTGACATTTCACTTCCCTTTTTTAGCAAATTGTACGTGAGAGCAACCGTGTGTGTTTGTGTGTGTGTGTGTTTGAGAGTCAGTGAAGAGCAGCAGCTGTTAAAATACTGGATGTCTGCGTTTGAAAACCTGCCAGTAACGGCTGACACTACCATCCACCCCCCTCCGTCGTTTATCCCAGGAGGCCCCATCCAACAGGTCGGGTGGGTTTGACTAACCGACATGCGGGCGGAGTCACCTTTAGCTCCAGTTCATTTTTATTCAGTTTAGTGTTTTGTCCACAAATGATAGGGATAATTCAGGTGGATGTTTGTAAATACAGTGTTTTTTAAAATGTGGTTATTGGCAGTAGCAGAACAGGTTTTCCTTGAAACTGGCATAAATACAAGGTAATCCTGCTAGGATTGGTGTTGAGACCAGAGTAAAGGACTGTCTCTGAGTTTAAGTAAAGTGTACCATATGTCATTAGCCGTGTGTAGTTTAGAATCATAAGAACAGACTGTGTAAACTCCGCTCTGGCCCTCAGGGGACACTGTGTAAACAATAGAAGACAGGCGTTGGGATGTGCCCCCATGCGTAACCCTCTGTTTGCTCTGTGTTCTGCCCCAGGTTGGCCCAGCCGTACATCTATCCTCAGGCCTTCATGCAGCCCAGTCTGGTGCTCCCCACTCAGCTGTCCACCTCTGTCAGCACCAGTCCATATCTGGACTACAGCGCGGCGTATTCGCAGTACGCTCAGGCTGCCTTCGAACAGCAGTACCCCTACGCCGCCTCTCCTGCTGCTGGTTACCTAGGTTACAGCTATGCCACCAGCCCCACAGCCAGTGCCGCAGGGCCCGCCACCGCTGCCACAGCTCCCAGCACAGTGCACCCCAACCTGCCCTCTGCCACTGGGCCCACCCCCACCTTCCTGCACTACGCACCCCAGCAGCACATCCAGCCTGACCGGCTGCAGTGATGCAGGACCCAAGGGCCAAGGATTCAGGGGAAAAAATAAGAGTGTGACTATTGCACTAGATCCACAAGGGCCATTGCTCGTGGCTTTGAGGGCCGAGGGTCAGGAGGACTGTTCCAGGGTCAGTGGGGAAGCTTTTTGCATAATGTCACCGCTTCAAGTGCTTCCAAAGGCTGACTTCACCCTTTTATTATTATTTTATTATTATTAATAATTATTTTATCTTTCTTTGTTATTGTATCTGTTCTTGTCCAAATGTGTATGCTATCCTTATTCATGTTTATTGCTCACCCAGCGGACATTGGGACATGTTCTCTTTACTTTGAACGACCTGGAGTGGACAGTCACTGCTGCTTTTTGACTGCTGGCTCTCAGTAAGCCCTGTTCTCTGAGGAGCCTGGAACAAACCTGCAGCTCACGGACTGTGACAGGAGGAAGTGGACAATGCTTTTCGACTCGATGTCAAAGAAAACCTTTTTTTTCTTCAAGTTAAAGCCTTAATAAAATCTTTTGTAGCTATAGACAACTGCACGTTATTCCCTTCCCCACAGAGCCTCAAAGCTCCTGTTCTTCCATCAGCTTTGTCCATAGAAGAGAGTGGAGTAACACAGTTTGTGGTTCATGAAGAAGCTCATTGTAGTTAGTGACCGTCAGTAAATGGCATCATTTCCATAGTATGAGGATATTGATGGTTGTGTGGCCAATGAGAAGCAGGAGAGCTGTGTCCAAACGTGCAGGAACTATTGGCTCAAAGTATAGTTCACTTCCTTGACGGTTTTCAGAGATTGTCATTTTTTTATTTCAAAGGGACATTCATGTACAGCATTTCCAAATGTTTTCATTTATACAAAACATTTGCAATATTTATATGTAGGTATTTATAAGAGGTACTAAGTTAACGTAGATGTAACTGTGACTCTAGATGTGGCGATGTCGCTGGCAGCAGAGATACTGACTGCAGTTTTACTGTTGGAGTCATTTTGTTCAATCAAAATGTCAGCGGTACAGCAACTACACTAGTTGCTCTTTTGTGGACGGCTGCATCAGAAATAGTCTAGATATTTTCAATAATTGCCTTTTACAGTTTCTACAGGAAGCAATAAAAATAAATAAAATACAGAATTTTACATAAACGTCTGGTCCTTTTGTTATAAAACAAAACAAAAATCTACTTGTAGCTTTGTACTTGTAATATTTTCTTATAAATAATTGAGCATTTGCCATCCAGTAGTGGTTGTTTTCACATTCAAGAGTTCTATTCCAGCTGGGGGTCAGGTGCCAATAAAACTCTATGGGAGAAAAACAGTTTTTGAAAGAAATTTCCAAAAATAAATAGTCCAAATATTTCCCCTGATCATTATTTGATAGTATTTGGATTCACAAAGCTGCCATATTATTCTTATGGCTGAAAGTCCTTTCTACTGGCCAAAATCATGCACATGTTTTTGAATATTGTCTCCACTTTTAACACCTATGAGACAATAATTAGACCTTAGTTCATATGTGCTGACAGGGAAGACATTGAACTTTGTGACAATTTTTGTTTCATGTGAATTGGTCCAGGAATTGGAGAAATTAGCAAAAACTAAGACTAGAAATCTGCATTTTGACAGCCTGCACAGTTTTCATGTGATGTCACGTGAAAACAACTAATAGTGAATGTGGATGATGTTGATAAGGCGGCAGCGGCTCACATTCGTCCTTCACAGCCAGAAGGTCCTGCGTCCGATTCCCGGCCGGACGGGACCTTTCTGTGTCAAGTTTGCATGTTCTCCAAGTGTTTGCGTAGGTTTCCTCCGGGTGCTCCGGTTTCCACTACCTCTAAAACATGTACAATAGGCCAGGATGAATGAGAGCCATGGCTACAATCCAGAGAGGTGTGTGTTGACATGCACGCTTCTCGTGCGTCATCATCAACATGCACTGTCCCAACCAGATAAATAAATGCAACAACATGGCGGCGAGCCAAATGAGTGGCAAATCAGCACATTTGAGTTTAAAATGAAAGTGGTATTTGTAGAACCCTCTAGTGAAAAAGCATGATCCATTTACTGCTTTTGGATATGTACCCCTTAGGAATATCTGAAAGCATCCATTTTTACAACATCTACATACAGTAACAGTGGAAAATTGCTGGCTTGATTTGGGACAAAAACCTCTGTCAAGCTAACAATATACAATACACATCTCAGGCCTTTTCATCATTTAAACTCAGTGATGGAATAAGTGCTCACTTTTCTTAAGTAAAAGTACAGATACAGGAACAACAAATATACTAAAGTGAAAGTATTTTACAATTATTGAAAGAGTTAAATGTGCAGTATATTTCTGAAGAATCCTGCTTGTGTTACCAAACCAGGCCTAAACCAAAAAGTAGTTCTAAGCCAAGAGTTCAAAAATGTCATGGAGTAGAACGTACAGATGCATCTAAAAAATATCATCATAAAATGTACTGAAGTAACAAAAGGGTACCTAAACTTTGTCCTTTTTACTTTACTTCCCGCCGTTGTTCAAAATCGACACATGTCATCAGTGTTGACAGTCAGCCTATGGATACCTGCACCGTCACTGTGTTCAAAACAACTATATGCTGCTGTTGTTGGGACTACAGTGTGTTTCTTATCACTGAAGGCCCCAGACTTTATCAAACCACAACACCACCTGCCTCCGCTGCTGGGCGTTCATGCACTCACTCAGTTTGTTGGCTAAAAACAGGTTCTTTAGTCACATCTCCCTTTTTTTTTTTTTCACCTAAAACAAGCTCGACAAGCTCCCCCAACCGACGTCTCTACATGTCCGTGCTTAGCTCAGCTCCTTCCAAAGATGTGTCACTTGTAAAGCCTCACGTTAGGCCCCAGGAACAAAACACAGTCAAGGTTAGTATAAACAACAGCACATCCATAATGGTTTTGTGCTGTCGTTTGACAAAGGAGCCTGTAATTTATCCGCCCACTGATGATTTACAATATGGCTCTGTTTTGTATGGGCTTCCCTGCACCGCTTTGTTTTTGGTGATTTCCATTTCGGCTTTTGTTTACAATGGGATCAGTGTGCTTTCGGGTTCCTGTCTTTATCATGGCGTCGATTTATCTTCAAGTTTGGGAACCACTATAAAACTGGTTTAAGGCTGCCTCTTTATGCAAAGCGTTTGCCAATTGATGTCAGGCAAGAACAAGGATTACTCGCCTACAGGTGTCTACAAGAAAATAGGCAATTATAGCTTGGTATACTGACAGAACTGGGGACTACACTTGAGCTAGTCCAAAGTGGCTTGGGTGTTACTAAAACATTGAGAGGGTATAATTTTTCTCAGTCATTTTGAAGGACAGGGTTGTAAAAAATATGTTGTGACCTATTTTTATCCTTCATTAATTAATGTCTCATTATATACCTAGTATTATGTATGTAAGAAAACACAGATTACAGGATAAAAGAATACAAATCTAAATATAATTTGTGATCAGAATCATGGAATATGAGTTTGGAATAAAACGTATGTGTAAAACTCTCAAAAAATTACAATGCCTTGATTTTTAATCAAGCCTTCAAAATGTTCTGTCAGAACTCAAAATATTCTGTCATTGACAGAGAATTTTCATTTTTTTTGTTGGATTTTCAACCTATTTCTACCATTAAATTGATTTGTATGGGATTTTGTCATTATGAAAGCAACACCGCAGAAGTTTTGACCCACATACAGTACATGATGAATGCAAGTTATTTTCGTATGTTCTTTGAGTCAATATACAGCACTAGACGCACTCTTACACTCCAAGTGGGCTGACCTCCTCAGATGCTATACTCTTAGGATTTGGTTAAGGGGACGCTACTGAGCTACTGAGTCAAGTCAAGTGAGAGACCAAGCTCATATACAGTATATGAGATGATGGGGAAGGCGAGTGCTACAGGGTCCAACGGAGTAGAAGAGTAAAAAGAGTAAAAAAAACAGGTGCTCTTCGAGGATCAAGGAGGTGTGAACAGGATAAAAAAAAATTGAAAAGCAAGGTCTTCTTCAAGGCATGTCAAATTGAAGAAGACCATGTTGGATGTCCCTGCTTCTTTATTAAAGGACTTCTATTTTCAGCCAGAGTGCCTCGGGTCTTGCTTTCTATTTTTTTTTAACTCATATATATGCTTGTGCTATAATATTATTCACTATTTTCTACATTAATTCGACATCAGCACATCAATTTTCATGAGGCATCTAGATCTAGGGGAGCTAAACCTGAAAAGTTACACGGTGTTGCTTTAAACTAGAGCTTGTTCAGTGTGTCAGCGGATTCTATTTAAACCTCTTGTTTTAGACGGCACCATTTGAACACAAGCTGCAGACGAGAGCCTGACAGCGGTGATGACAAGTTACACTGGAATCGCTGAATCATGTCACAAAGTGTGAAACTCGCCAGCGTTGGACAGAGGAGCAAATGCCCTTGCTCTTCGTCTGGGTTTATTTCAGTCAACTATTCTGTGTTTTGTCACTTTATCTTTCACTATCACCCACCCCCCAGTTCTGTTCCCGCTCACACCTTTATTTACTCAACTTCCCAGCTTCTCATTTACACTTTTTAACACTGAACAAAGTGTCTTCCCTATAACCACACGCGAACCACCCCATTTCAACTCTCTCACCCATTTGAATCATGTTGACAACACTATTTCTGATCTTTATCCCTTAGTCAGGCAGATCTCAGATAAGCAGCAGTTTAAGTAGCACTGCATACTTATTAGTTGTATTCAGACTAAAAAAAATTGTATGGCTCTCATGGAAATAAATGTCACTTTTTGGCTCTTTTAGCTAAAAAGGTTCCCGACCCCTGGTCTACAGTGTTGGGGGTAACTCATGACAAAAGTAACTAGTTACAGAAATACATTACTTTTTTTCAGTAACTGAGGCAAATTAAATATGACTTAAACAAAATACAGTAATATATTAGTTATTACAACTTAAGTAACTCAAGTTACAAGTACAGCTCACCCCAGATAAGATGCAGCACTAAATCAACTTGGACACTGGTGAAGAAAGAGCCTTGTGTCGCCAACACATCAAAACAACACACAATAATGTGGACGGCACTTTAGCTCTGTGGCATTATTATCCCGGTTTTCATTTATATTTTGCCAAAAGTAACTCAAAAGTAGTGTAAGTCAGTTACCTGTTTGCGGCACAGTAATATGTAATACAAACATATTACATTTTTCAATCAATCAATCAAACTTTATTTATAAAGCGCTTTTCATACAAAAAATGCAACCCAAAGTGCTTTACAGAATAAAAACACATTAAAAATACATTCAATACACAGTTGTCACACACATCAGCATTCAGACACCCATCCAAATGCACAAAATCTAATAATAAAATGATAATATACAAGAATCAGAATATCAATATAGAATTAATAAATAGGACTAAAATTAATAAATAGCAGAAAATAACATAATAGAATAATAAATATGTCTAAAATTAATAAATATTAATTAAAAGCTAAACTAAAAAGGTGGGTCTTCAGCCTGCTCTTAAAAACATGAACGTTCTCTGCGGCCCTGAGGTCCTCCGGCAGGCCGTTCCAAAGGCCCCTGAGGTCCTCCGGCAGGCCGTTCCAAAGGCCCCTGAGGTCCTCCGGCAGGCCGTTCCAAAGGCCCCTGAGGTCCTCCGGCAGGCCGTTCCACAGGCGAGGGCCATTGTACTGGAAAGACACCTCACTGTGAGTGTGTGTCCTGACTTTAGGAATGACTAGGAGCCGGCTGCCGGAGGAACGCAGGGACCATGAAGGTTCATAGGGTAAAAGCAGATCCGAAAGACATTTTAAAATCTTAACATTTTAAAATCTAATATAGAATATAGAGCTGAAACGATTAATCGATTAATTGACGATTAATCGATTAACTATTTTAGTAATCGGTCAATCGTTTTCTTGACAGAATTGTCTAATTTGAGCCAGAACATAAATAAAAGTTAGTATTTTTGATGAAACCCTGTCTCTTTAAAGGGTAAATGTTTTTCCCACACATCATGTCATGTAAACATGTCCATATCTAATATGTGG
This sequence comes from Lesueurigobius sanzi, assembly GCA_900303255.1. Taxonomy (NCBI): domain Eukaryota; kingdom Metazoa; phylum Chordata; class Actinopteri; order Gobiiformes; family Gobiidae; genus Lesueurigobius; species Lesueurigobius sanzi. The sequence goes on from OMNZ01089571.1 coordinate 34,341, forward strand.
TTCTCCTTTCAAATTCTGCTGTAAAGACATGAAATTAAGTTTTTCAATACAAGTAAAATACTTGTTTCCTCGATTAATCGATCTAAATAATCAATAGATTAATCGATGACTAAAATAATCGATAGTTGCAGCTCTATTAGAATATATTACAATTTTAAAGTAACTTGCCCAACACTGATTGTGTACATTCATTTGATTGGAGAGGAGATTGTCGAGCGTCTACCTGCTGAACGAGGTCACTAAGGCCTGGCAGAGCGTGTAACGCTGACTCACCCTGAGGTCGTACTTTCACATGCACATATAAAGTGGCTTTGGTCAAATCTCACTCCCCAAGTACTTCTCACTGCACTGTGCAATTCTGACGTCAGGGGATTCCTCAGAAGTGTTATCAGTGCTCACCAGCTAAATATTACAGCCAACAACTACCAGATGACGTACAGCATAAGGATGATTGTGGCATTTTATTGTTTACTAGAATAAGGCATCAAACTTTACCCACCAATCTACACTCTTCTCACACTCTTATTCATAATGACCTGTTTGTTAGCATCGGTTTCCAATAGGACAGGACTCACTACTGTACTTACTCACCAAAGTGCACGACTGTTATTCAGATATCAAGGACAGGTCTGGGCAAAGTTACTCTAGTCATGGTGAACAGAGATTAAATGATTTGCAAACCTATGAATGAATAACATGACACTGCCAAACAAAAGCTCTGGCTGCTCGGGTTCAATGGAGAAGAAAAAGGGGAAAACGTTTTCAAAGTAGTTCAACTGACAAATTCTTTGTGGAGTTGAAGAACCTGAAATATTTCTAAAATTCAGCAGGTCTAACCTGTTAATTACACAACCTTCAATGTAAACACTCCTGCTCTGTGTTGATGACATTTGTTTCTTTGAGCAATGGTACTATAACTGATTTTTTTTTTATAGTAGTGGAACAAAATTAGTTTTGTCCTCCTTTAGTGAAATGTAAACTGAAAATAATACTGTGAATCTAATTATAGTTATAAAGTATTTGTAAGCTATCAATTGCGTGAGCCATATTTGTGATTGTGATCCTGAAAAGTGTTAATGTTATGCTTAGAAACTCATCCCTGTGAAGAATTTGGATGAAAAGTGTTACGAAAGTTAAGAATGAGTTTGGACCTCAACTATCAATTTAATTTCCTTGCTCCTTCATCGTTTGTAATTTAAGAAAAAACAGGTAGAGGGCCAATCACATTTATGAACAAATAATATTGAATAAAATGGGACCTTTAGTGAGGTAGGGGAGTGTTCAGTAGCCGGGCAGAATGTTGCTCTGTGTCTCGTCTGTGACAGTCTTCATGGCACACTCACACCTACAGCGTCGCTGGCCACTTCCACCGCTGATAGTGACACTGAGCAGACACTGGCCACACAGTTAAAATACTTATCAAGCACTTTATTATTCTGTACTCTAACTCACTGTGCCACACAGTTATTTACAGCTGTGGCCAAAAGTTTACCCTTTAAAGTTTACACACCCTTTTAATGTTTGGTTAAAATCTCACGGTTAGTGGTTGTGCAAAGCTACTTATTGTCTGAGATTTAAGAACTGAGTTTACTACTCAAATGTCCCTGATCTGATGTTTACATGGCCTTCAACAACTGATAGATATAAAAACTAATAAAAACTCACTTCAGCTGAAATACAGGACTCTCTGAACCTACAACTGTGTAGGTTCATGTTTAAACATCCAGGTCAAAATACAAATGTTAAGATACAATCTTTTCAACTGGACAAGTTTTAGGTTTGATGTAACTGTAGAACGTCTCAATAGTCCTCCAACTATCATCATCAGCTAGGAGTTGAGACTGGAATCGACTGGGCTTTTGTATTTTGACCTGGATGTTTGAACATGAACCTACATAAACTTACTGTAGATCAATTTGGCAGAGACAGCCTGAAATTGGTACGAGACTGGGAAAAAACGGCAAGAAAATCTAGCAACAGACTGACACAGACTCACAGTCTCAACTCCTAGCTGATGATGATAGTTGGATGACTATTGAAATGTTATACACTTACATCAAATCTAAAACTTGTCCATCTTAACATACATCAATCAATCAATCAATTTATTTTTGTAACGCCCAATATCATAACAGAAGTCGTCTCAAAGGTCGGTATGGACAAAAACAAATCAATATCAGACATCAAGAATGATCAAAATAAGTCACACACAAATGAATGTCACACACGAATGAAATGTCACAACCAGATGTAATGTCCTGTAAATAAGTAAATCACTTAGAGTAACAAGCTTAGAGTATCCCAAATCCTTAGACCTTCCTCCATGGCGAGGAAAAACCCTTAAAAACCACATGGGAGAAAGTTAGGAAACCTCGAGGGGAACCAATTTGGAAGAAGGATCCATCCCCCTTGGACGGGTGGGCCAGTGATGAATTTTGGTCGACCAGAGTCCAATGGCTACGTTCAGTGAGAGTTGCGGCAGCCATTAAACTGGGAGACGTCCCTGGGTAGACAAGAGTCCCTCAGCAGTGCTCAACACCAGGAGTAGGCTTGGTCGACGCCGTCTGGTCCCACGAATGCTGTCCAGTCCCCACGGTGACGGCAGTTGTTCAGGTCTTCAACAGCCCGGGAAACTCGCCGCCGGAGTGGGACAGAAAAAGAGGACAATGTGAATAGCAATTACACAGTTGTACAAAAGCCTGAGCCTTAAAGGTCAAAACCTCATAAAAAGTACAATACACAGTTCACAATATAAATACTCCCAGTCCCATAATAATCATGGTGAAAAACAAAAACTAAAAAGCTATGTAGTCCTCAAGAGTTAGGACTCATTCTTCAAGTCAATTCAAGGGCTCATAACTGGGGAACATTCAGTATGAGTGAGGACTGGATTTGACTTGGACTTCTAACTCTGATGGGCAGTGTTTTGGGACTTGATACTTAAACTCAAGGACTTGGCTAGAGACAGTCCTTTAGTTCTTGGCACTTCTCGCCTGTGTACACATCCTTTGATGAACAAGCTTTTAAATAATTGTTTAAAGTTCAAAAGTAGTGTAATGAAACAGGAATATTCATTCAGTAAACAGAGCTCGTAAACAATAAAATTCCTTCTTAAATGTGAGGGACTCCCAACTTGGACTTTGTTTCAGGTGATAATGTCAGAACTGAGGACTTATTGACTAGTTACTCCTGAGTCACTTGGAGACGACCATTGAATAATGAATAATCTTTATTGTCATTGCAAAGTACAATGAAAATTTAGTGGTCCAGGCAGTTGGTGTATTCCAAAAAATGTCAATAAATGTTAAAAGGCAATTAATTCTTTAAAATTCCACACAACATGACACACTCATGGTCAGTCACATGAGGACTCGACTTTACTAAAACACTGATTGTAAATTATACAACACCTTCTCATAAACCTTCAAGCTTGTCATATATGGTGGTTCAATGTAAATGCCGTTGTGTGGAGGCTTTCAAAAGTCTCCATAGTTAACAGGCAGAGGCTGCTGGTGTGAAGACTGTCATTATTTGGCAAGAAGCTAAGGAAACATGCGGCCAGCTGGAGCAGGTAGTACCTCTGATAATAACTGTGAAGTGATGAACAATATGACAGAGCTGGCCATGTGCTCGCATCTCATGCATTTTTTTTTGTTTTGTTTATTTGGTTGGGACAGTGCGTGCTACTGAACACACATGAGACATATGCATGTAAACACACCACTCCGGATTGTAGCCTTGGGCTAATTTGCATGTGTTGTCCGTTGTCCCACACTCACACTCACAAACACACTCTCATTCATCCTGGACTTGTACATGTTTTTAGTGGAAGGGGAAACCGGAGGAAACCTTCGCAGACACAAGGAGAACATACAAACACACAGAAAGGCCCAGTCTGGCCCGGGATCGAACCTGGGACCTTCTAGCTGAAGCACGAGCGCTAACCACTGTGCTACCGTACCGCCCAACAAGGTACACAATAGGGCTGGGCCATATATATGGGGTATGAGTTTTGGATATCGTTTTTATATATATATATTATATATTTTTTATATCGTTGTGGATGCCATATAATTAGCATGTGCACTCAGCTGATTTGGACTGAAGTCAGGACCAGCGGCAGACGGAGGGCACAGCTAATGCTACGCTCAGCTCCAACATAAACACTGACTATTGAAGCTTTAGGGGCAGCTGCTTAAAGCGTGAAATGAATTGAAGGATGTGTGTTGCTTGAGTAGATCAAATTTGCAAGAAAATTAGCATGGCCCTAAAAGAAAAAAAAAGAAAAAATTGCCAATAAGCGTAAAGCTGGGATTTTGAAATATTTTATCCATTGCCAATTATATCGTCAAATATAACATTACCGTGATATTTCTTTCTTATATAGTGATATCGATTTAATGTCATATCAGATAGATAACATGAGTTTACAAGCTGGCATAATGTTAAAAATCTATATAAAAAGGAGCCTTCTCCAGGACCGCGTCCCAGGTGTGAGAAAGAAAGTTCTCTCTTCCACCGCTGGATCAGAAGCCATCAAGATCAGGATACATGCACCAACATCGATGAACCGGGATGACGGAACATACACCCTTTCTCACACCTGGAGGAGGTGTCAGTCAGTAGGGGGCGCAAGCTTCCCCTGCTGACTGGCAAATCCATGTGAGCAGCCTTAGACACGTCATTTCACCATCACGTGACGCTTCTGACGAAGGCTACGGGAAGTTAGCCGAAACTAGTCAAGCAGGTAAACAAACCTCCTGTCTTACGCAAATAAAACAGATTCCAAATACTCGACTCCCTGTAAAGAGCCATAAATCCCATCACTAAACTTTAGTAACAGCCTGTTACATAACACAGCAGTAATAGTTAAAAGAGATCTCCAAACTTTCTGAACCACTCTTGTTATTGCTTTGGGTGTGTTCATCAATGTGTCTCCAATTAGCCAGCTATAACTTTCTGTGTGATCCCAGTTTGATAGTGAGAGGACTGCGTATGCTCATCTCAAATACAAAAATAACTTGAGTGGACATTTTCTGTCAACTGGTTGATAGAATACAGCGGAGTGCGAACGTTACACTGTCTTGAACACAAGTGAAGCGTGTCACACTGGGCTTGACATTAACACCAGCCAACAATCCAAACGCTTGTATATTTTCATTTTGGCTTGTAAGTCAACCCACTCTTATACAGATGGGTGTAATGAGGACTCATAACACATTCAAAACCAAATATTGTATATTTTGAATTGTGAAAAGTCCTAAAAATGGTGTCCATAACAGGAAAAGGACATAGAAGTAATATCCAATGACTACACCAGAACCTGAATTTAAAATGAATTCTGATTTAAATTGAACAGTGTATGTGTAGGTTCCCAGTGATCCAGGAATTTTCCACTGAAATAAATATTTAAAAATATTGTCGACTGAACTGGGGATATTTGAAATCTTAAAATGAAATAAAATTACATTTTTGTAGATGTCCAAAACAATTAAGTTCATAGCCAGTAATGTACGGCAATGTATTGCATTCAATTGAATAGATAAAGTTTCTGTTTTCATGAGAAGTTTCTGTTTTTATGAGAATAGTTTCTGTTTTAACGAGAAAAGTTTCTGTTTTAATGAGAAAAGTTCCTGTGTTTACGTCGACCATGTGATGCAGATGGACTTGCTCACTGATGCAGCTGGCTACAGACGACAAAATGTGCGAATTGTCCCATCGCTGTACGTCGCTGTGTACTTATCTGTGTTGTCGCAACAGAAACTTTTCTGGTAAAAACAGGAACTTTTCTGGTAAAAACAGAAATTTTATTTATTCGAATGAATGCAACACGTTGCCATTGTAATGCAATATTACACATAAAAAAAACAACTTATGGCTTATAAAATCACTAATTGGCTAGTAACTGTTGGAAAAGACTATCCACAGTAGCCGGTGAACCCTGGTGCCATGAGAGGGATGGTGTGGTCCACGTCAATCAGGATATTTACATTTACGAAACCCTAAAATGAAGTTGTATCACTGTTGGAGGACTAACCAAACTTCAGAGCGTCGAAAGCGTTATTGTCTGGTGAATAGTTTGCATGACAGTCCACACACAAGAAGGCAGGTTTTTTCTTTCATTCAGACGATCAGACAGTGTTAGAAGTAGCTGGTAGGGGCAACATTTAGCATCGGCAATTAATGGGTCTGAGCCGGACTTAAACTGCAGCCACTACAATATTTCAGTGTCTAAACCAGATGTGTAGAAGTGATAAAAGAGGCATAATCTCGCTTATTTCCAGGCGCAATGCATTTGTTTGCATAGCTTTGATGTCTGTTGCGAGTATAATATTAGATAGTTGTCAGTTATTTATGCACTTACGTTTTTGCCAGCAGGGGATGAAATGTTACTCACTTACTCTTCTCACTATAGGGATGAATGAAAGAAGGTTTACCTATATCTATTCAACAATTTGCAATTTTTACAAAGTTTACTTGGGAGGCAGAGTTCTAAGTGTTTTTTTTCACTGTCTTTCGGTAAAAGGTTGGTTTGAGACAATGGTGTGCCCGGAAAACTTATAGGCCTATGGGCTGCAGCAGGAGCCTGGGCTGCTGTTGGGGATATGAATAAAATCACACAACTGTTCCTTTGTCATGTAAATATACAGTTGTAACTTGTGGCCAAAAGTTTACATACCCTTTTAATCTTTTGGCCATTTTTCATAGAATATGAATGATAGATAGAAGAAGAACTCACTTCAGCTGAAATACAGGACTCTCTGTTAAATTGACTCGAAAAAATGCACAATATGTAAACTTTTCATCAGGGACATTTGGCTAGTTTCTAGTTGAAAAGCGCAAACAAACAGGTTTTTTGACAATAAATGGCTTCACGCAATACTAACCATGAGTGAAATGAGTAAAGGTTTTTGTGTTATCATATTCTATGAAATGCATACGTTTGCGTACACATTCTGCCGGGTTATGTAAACGTTTGGCCACAACTGTATCTATTAATGACTAAGGTATTTACAGTGAAGAAAATAAGTATTTGAACACCCTGCTATTTTGCAAGTTCTCCCACTTAGAAATCATGGAGGGGTCTGAAATTTTCATGGTAGGTGCATGTCCACTGTGTGAGAGATAACCTATAAAGAAAAATCCAGAAATCACAATTTTTTTTACAATTTATTTGTGTGATACAGCTGAAAATAAGTGTTTGAACACCAACGTTAATATTTGGTAGAGTAGCCTTTGTTTGCAATTACAGAGGTCAAACGTTTCCTGTAGTTCTTCACCAGGTTTGCACAGACTGCAGGAGGGATTTTGGCCCACTCCTCCACACAGATCTTCTCTAGATCAGTCAGTTTTCTGGGCTGTCGCTGAGAAACACGGAGTTTCAGCTCCCTCCAAAGATTTTCAATTGGATTTAGGTCTGGAGACTGGCTAGGCCACTCCAGAACCTTGATATGCTTCTTACGAAGCCACTCCTTGGTTTTCCTGGCTGTGTGCTTTGGGTCAT
>OMNZ01089573.1:0-27804 GCA_900303255.1 Lesueurigobius sanzi
CTTGGGATCCCCCAGGAAGAGCTGGATGAGGTGTGCGCGGATCGGGAAGTCTGGGCATCTCTGCTCGGACTGTTGCCTCCGCGACCCGACCCCGGATAAAGCGGAAGAAAATGGATGGATGGATGGATGGAAAATATATTTGGGCATTACATTTGACTCGCCACTTCCAAAACACTGATTTCTACTCCTGATATACTGTAACTATAAAATTGGGAATTATTCTTTCTTGGACTATTTTTTGACCTATGTCTGCTGTGTATTTTAGGTGCAAAATAAAGTGGTGGCTTTTACCTACTAGTTCATTTTTCAAGTCCCTCCCTGTCCCATCACATCTCACAACTTGCCCCACTTTGTCTACTGTTTCTGAGGTGTTCACCGTAACTTTTTGTGTCGTGTCTGTGTGTGTGTGTGTAGTGTGTAAATAGTGATAAATCTTACCGTAGCCGCTGACGTGCCGCCGGTGAGATGCTCCGAGGCAGAGTGTGCTCCCTCCTCTCCGCTCTGGCCGCTGTGAGAGATGCTGCAGCGCTGTGGGCAGATTGGATCGCTCTGGCATCCACAACCTGCTCGACGAGGAGGGGCCGTGTGCTGCTCTGTGGTCACACACACTGGCAGTAATAAGATGCCAGAATGAAACACGGCGCCTTTAGCATCGGCGTCGGTCACATGCAGTGGCGGGCAGTGACGAAGTAAGTTTGTTGAGGGTCTGTAGTAATTGTTAACTACTTATTACTTTTACTCCACTGCATTTGACAAACGGATATAATACTTTATGTAACCGGTATAGATTATTATTATTATTACGGTATAATTACACAAATTGCCCTGTTTTGTTATTGTTTGGTCCATACCTGGCCATATTGTATAGACTTGGTCCTCCAGCCGCTTCTTCAGTGTTTTTGTTTCTTCTTCGTGTGTTTTGCCTATATATACGGGGTGGGACTGCTGCCTCTTCCCTTTGCCAATTCCTATTGGGAAGAGGTCAGTCATCTTATGTCATCCTTGGTCTTAAGTGTCTTTTAGCTAATATTATTCTTTTATTTACGTTTGTGAATATATTTTGCTTGTTTGTAACTTCATATTGAGTTAGTCCTGTTCCGATGTTTTAATTTATTCATGTACAATGTGTGTCGGGATGCTAACGCTCTATCGTCTTTTCTGTAGTTTGGGCTGGATGGCTTTATGCCATTATCTTTCATTTTCAACCAGATTAAACGGAGGCTGTCTCCAAATTGGTTCCCGCTGTATCCGTGGCTCCTTATGCACAACAAATAACACAACGCAGAAGTCCACCGGTCACATTTACACTCCACTATATTTGTAAAACAGCTCTCATTACTCTACTTAAAGTTACGGAGTGCAGACAAGTTGGTCGCGTCGTGTCCTTTTCTCTGATGTCCACTCCGGAACACAAGGTGGCGCTGTGGAGATGCATAATTCAATGCACCAACCAAGTCTTTATTAAGGCATCGCGCAGACTGCCAGAAGAGAACTTTCCATGGCTGATGGTGAAGCAGAAAGATCACGATATAATGATAAGTTGCAGTTACTTGGGGGCATTGACTCAGACTTAGAGACATACTTTATTCACGGGGAAATTGTGTTTTCACAGTAGAAAAGAATAAAGAAAGAAATCTGGATAGGTACTCTGGAATATATAGGCTATATATTTACATTTACAAGTATAAAACCAGCGATAAGATACTAAATACTAAAAATAGAATGATAGAATTTTTAAATGTTCAATATACAATATATACAAAGAATTCAGGAGCAGATATAATTAAAGCCACAAGCAGCGATAGTGGCCTTCGCCCTGTGTCGCAACTCCCTCCCTTGCTCTCGCCCCCAGTCTTGCTCTCGTCCCGGCCTTGCTCTCCTTCCAGCCTCGCTCTCCTTCCGGCCTCGCTCTCTCGCCCCTCCATTGTTCTCACCTGCGGCCACACCCACATAATTCAAAATATGACATGTCTGTAATATAATTTTTTTTTTTGGTTGATCATGACTAATATACCTGCAAAGTTTCATACAAATCATCAAAACTAAAAATTTCGGAGACGCCAGGTGAGGTGACACAGTAAGGACGTCTCACATATGTTGTTTTAGCACATACTGTCATCATCTTTTGATCCTTTCTTCAAATTATATTCAATGTAATCATGTCCATCAGGTAGACTTCCCTCCGCTTTTTGCCGCCTCTCCCATGGAAAGTTCTCGTCTCGCAGTCTGCGCGATGCCTTCAGCAGCTCACCTCAGGACTCTGTGGACTGTGCACAACCAAAAACAGTGTTGTTTCACTCTGATTTCCAGCAGTTAGTGGGGGTGAAGCTGGACCAGAACCCCAGTTTGTCAAAATTCATCTGCAAAAAGTGTCATGTCAAATTCTACAAGTGCCATAACGTCCTGCTGCGGTTCCTCCAATAAATCAACCTTCCCCCGCCGGGTGAAAACAAACACCGGTAGGTGGATAGTTGCGCACACACGTATTTACAAAATGTCTAATTTATTTACTTATTTTCCAGAAAGGCTATGAAGTCTGTAGAGCCACCTGTACAACGTGAAAACAGTAAGTAGCATTAAAATTGTGAACCTATATCAACATGAACAGGATTATTTATACAATACTGTCAGAGCTTTTTCAGACAATTATTTATTCCATACTGCTCTGCAAGATTTCACAATGACGCACCTACAAAAAGGGGCATGTTACAGTTGGGCTCACAAGTTTCCGTACCCTTGCCGAATGTTTGATTCTTTTAGCATTGACAACAGAAACTACCCAAATGTCCATAGTCAAAAGTTTACATATTTCTTTGCATCCTGAACAATTTTCCTGGCAGTTGGTGCTGATCATGTAATCAGTGTATTTTGAGTAGTTTCTGTTGTTATTATGATTTGTAAACATAGTTCTTTGACAATAAATGGCTTCACACAACCTCTAACCATACGTGAAAAAAGGTTTTTGTGTTATCATTCATATTCTCTGAAAAATTCTCCCAGGGTATATAAACTTATGAGCACAACTGTATATTCTTCTTGATTGTCATGATGAATTACTCCTATTCCAGTAAATTCTGCAACTTAAGCGGGACACTGTTGAGTCAGTGTCCAGCTTTGCCTGAGTCACTAAGACAATATTTTCGTTATTTATGATGCAAAGAACGTTTCGTATTGAGTACATGCAGACTCTTTTCCGAGCCCAGAATGATATGGATAACCTATAACCTCAATTACACATGGTAATTTGTGCGTAGAGATAGCTAGCCTTACGTTAGAACACGCTGGAGCGAACTGGGAAGGCCTCCAGGGGGCGGGGCATATATTTTGTGACGATGCGTGGAATGTGTACCTCAATTAGCGCTGTCAATCAATTAATTATTTTAATCTGATTAATCACACTTTTGAAATTTGATTAATCATGATTAATCACAGTTCATTTTATTGTTATTATTGACTAATTATTTACATGTCCCTAGTGTACTAAGTGGAGAGGTAGAGTCAGAGGCTAAAATATCTTTGAAGAGCTGGGACATGAACCTGTCCCCTCCGTTTATGAACACCCCAAAGAGCGGGCCTTATTCAGCCCTGCCCACTTTTGTTGTAAAAGCATTTCCTGTTTTTATTAGCACTTCCTGTGAGCTGGGATTTACATTGTTGTCAATGTAAGAGAGTGAAGCAAATACACTGGGAATGAACAAACAACTTGTAAAAAAGCTCAAAGTAAATAAGTTTGTGTGGCTCAGGTTTAGCTTCAGTGGAAGAACGACATGAACAAAGTCACCTAAAATAATTTTTTTAGAGATATTATCACTTACTTTCTGTTGTCACCCTAATTGTGTGTGAGGAATTCTAAAGGACCAAAGCTGATGGATATATTTACACAACGGTTTGTTGTAAATGTTACATGTTTAACAACAAAAATCAAAACCAATATCAGCTCAAGTCAGACCTGCAGTTTGACCAGAAACACAAGATGGCGGCTCCCAGTGCAACTTCCTGAATAAGGCAAAGGGGCATCACGCATGCCCAGTCCGAGAAGTCCCTTACACGCTAATTTGAACTACTAACAACTAACAACTTTTTATAACAATTTCAGCTTATTAGGTTGATTTAATGCTTATTCAACAACAGTTTGTGGAAAAGTCTAGTATCTTACAATATAAATTATAAATTAAATGCATTTTTGGGGCGTGGCTTGTCGTCCGATGGTGAGGTCTGTTATGGCATTTCATATACTATTATTATATATTAGAATTATTATTATTAAATAACATGTTACAGTGTGGCCCAAAATACACAAGATAGTGTGGCATTGGGAATTACAGCTGCAGCTGTCCCCATGGCACCCTACTGAGAGTGAAAGGGCCACCTTCCTGAAGCCCCACAGCAGTTTCTAGGCCCTCATGGAATCCTATTGAGAGTATTCATAAGTGCCTGAATTCCTGGAGCCTCACACCTGGAAGTCACTGCTCGGGACTATCTCCTCACACCTGAGAAACCCAAACGGTTCCAATTTAGTCTCATCAGACTTCCAAAACTCTTCTTTAACTTTCAAATGCTCTGGGGCAAACCTCAGTCGGGCTCTGATGTGCCTCTCTTTTAGTAAAGGGGTTCTTCTAGGATGATGGTCCTGAAGTCCACCACAATGAAGAGCCCTCACAACTGTGTTCCTTCAAACATGAACTCCAGAAGAGGCCAGGTCAGCAACAATCATCTTGGCAGATGTCTGGGGCTCCTTACTGACATCTCTGACTATCTTTCTCTCAAGAGTTTTTGAGATCTTGCGCTTACGACCACGGCCAGGTTTGTTTTTGACAGAATTTGTCTCCTTATACTTGGAAATGATGCAACATACTGCAGTTCTAGACACTGTGAACCATGAGCCTCCACTACATTCTTTCTGAGCTCCAGACTCATTTCTTTGGTCTTTGTCCTGGTGAGAAATAGTAGTCCCCCTCCGGTGTTCAGGTGCCCTGTTCTTTGGAGTCCTTTTATGCGGCTTGAATGCCAATTAACTGCAGGTGTTGCTAGGAAGCCAACTGAAAAATTCTCATGGGGGCTAATATTTTTGACCAACCCATTTTTACCTTTATTTCATATAAAGACAACCTAAACAAGTATTTTACATTCCAAAATGTACCAAAAGCTTCTAAATGGCACTGTGGAATGTTTGATGAGATCAATTTTCATTAAAGTTGCAAACATTTGGATGAAATTTGGGATAATGTTCCAAATTTTAAGGGGGGCTAATAATTGTGGCTACGACTGTAAAGTACTTTATAAAGCATGTACTTCATTAACTTAAAGGCACTATACCTGATTTTTTTTTTTTTTATCATTTTCAAAATTACAAATAAATAAATTGATTGATGTGGTCAAAACACGTTCCTAACACATTTCTAAAATCCTGTTTCTTCATGATGAGATGAGTTTATAAGCACATTTCACAATTGGCAGGACGCTTTTTTGGGTCATAGTCACAGACATGCTAGAAAAGTAGCCTGCAAACTCATGAAATAGACAATAAATGCTTTATATTTAGATGCACAGTATTACTTCCACAAATGTCTGAGTTTGCAATACAGGTATACTAAGCAATTTTCATTCCACTACTATGAAAAAATCAGGTATAGTCCCTTTAAGTACATTTTTCACTGGAGAAATATTTGTATCTAGGGCTGCACGATATTGAATAAACTGCCGATATGTGATACAGGCATGCAATATCACGATATTATTGCATTAGATGAACCGTTCCATTCAATTCAGATACATGTAATATATTTAAAGCAAATTGTGTCAAAAGAAGACTCCAAAAACACGAAATTAGAACCAAATCAAGGGCAAAAAATGTACAAAATTAGGAAAGTTATAACTAAAACTGAACTTACAGGTATAAGTTCCATGCATGTTTAGTTTTAGAGGCGACAGTGGCGCAAGTAGTAGAGCGGGTCGTCTTGTAATCGGAGGGTTAGCGGTTTGATCCCTGCAGGTGTACACTGTTGTGTCCTTGGGCAAGACACTTCACCCACCTTGCCTCCAGTGTCTGCGTACACTGGTGTATGAATGAGAGTGTGAATGGGTGAGTGGTTCCTTGATGTAAAGCGCTTTGAGTGCCTAAAGCAGGTAGAAAAGCGCTATATAAATGTGACCATTTACCATTTTAGAGTGTTGCAAAAATCTAAGTCAGATGGAAGTGAATTTGCGATATTTTGTGGCTTCTTGCGATACGGATATTGCATCACCTAATATTGCAATATGATATATATATATATTTTTTTTGCGATAAATTGTGCAGCCCTAGTAGTATCGGTACTTATTTATTAAGTAAGTATTGCGCCCCCCACTGGTCACATGAGACTTTTCATCAGGAATCCTCCGTTGCATTGAGTTCAGGAGTTCCATTTCTAGAATAAATTTACACTCTAAAATAAAAAGGTAACCACTTGGAAATATTGGCTTATATTGTTTATATTCATTTATTTCAGGGACAGCGCACATTAATGAAGGTTAAATATGCCAGAATTTGCCACAAGGCAATTTTTCATCTGTAGTCCAGGTGCAACAGCCTACAATCAAGAACAATTAGTGTTGCAATTTTTTACAGCAATTTAAAAATACTTTTATTGATTTGAGTTTGAAATTACCTCAATGCTTGGGGTAATTTGGTAGAAACTGATGCATGAAGTCTTGCATGATAAAACACTCCTCAGTCCGATTTGGCTCCAGAGACTAAAGAAGGTGCATGTGCAACTAAAATATTTACTTTATTGGGTGTGACTTAAAAAGTAAAAACAAAACAATGAAAACGTATGTGTAGGTATTATAATATTGTTGTACCTATGGGAAAGACCTTCTGTATTAAGTTCATTGTCAAATAATATTATGTAAAATGTATAATTATAGAAGATTCATTTAAATTGAAACACTACAGATTCTGTATTGTAAGTATTGTCATTGGTACATGACGTCTAGCTAAGTTACACCATGGACCGAAATTAAAAACACTGCATTGGTGGAAAGTGTGGGCTCATGTCATGACTGTTCCAAAAGTATGTTTCTCACATTTTCCAAAATCCAAACAAGGTTTTTCTTTTTGTGCTGTGGAAAACCAGTCATCACTCTGAGGCCAACAGATAAATGTTGCACTGAAAAATGGAAAACATGAATTCTGGCGATGGGCCTGAACAAACTCAAACTGTCAACCTTTGAAACACAAACAGTGACATCTAGTGGTGAAATAATAATGTCATAAAATCGCAATAAGAATCATGTTAAACTGTCTATCACAGACATTTATTGTAAAAAGCAATAAAAAAGAAAACCACAGCTAAATGTTCAGGCTGTACAATATACTGACATTAAACACATTTAAAACAGAAGCTTTTCTTGTGAAATTCATTCAATACAAAAGACTAAAGTGATACATAATTGAGCTACAATGTTTGACTATAAAAAGGTTATAAACCTACACAGATAGAAACACGCCCCCATCAGTAGAATTATCCAAAGAACATAAACCTTTGAGAATGCACTACACAAACATCTTTCACTCTGTACAGCTTAAGGCACTTGTGGCAGCCACAGTATTTCATTCAAAATACATTTACATCAATAAAAAAAAAAAATCTTAACATATCTATCATTAATCAAACTTGTGTTAATTGTATGTACACTTTTGCTGCTTTGAAAACAGGACATGATACTTTTTTACACCACCAGACTCTCCCGACTGACCGCTCCGTTCTGTAAAGAGACAATGAAGTTTAAAAACTAGTAATTTTTATGTTTTACTGCAGATAGATACTGTGTGTTAATACAAAGTGTCACCTTGCGCAGGTTGCTTTTCTTGGAGGAGGTCAGACTCTCGTTATCGCTGCTGTATGGGGGCGGAAGAGGAGCAGGATACCCAGAGGGGGGGTTGGAGGGGAGTGGAGGGGGGCGTACTCTGCCTCTGTCTGAGCGGTCACTCTCACTGTCCAGTCTCTCACGACTGCGTGCCCTCTGTTGCTCGCTCATCTTCTTCCTCTCCATGGCCTCTCGCAGGATGCTGTCGTCATAGTCATCTCGCCCCCCTCTGTCTCCGCCCCCACGGCGCCTGTCCCGCTCCAGGTCCATCAGGTCGTCCCGGCTGCGACTGCGGCGGCCCGCCAGGCTGCTTCCCGCTCCGCGACGGTCAGGAGAGTCGTCCCGCCTCCTGCGGTCATCATAGACACGGTCATAGCCGCGATCATATCCACTGCGAGCGCTGCTGCTCCACTCATCGTCTGAGCTGAAGAGGAAACAACATGTTACTTTACTACACTGGTTTAACCAGCATTACACTTTATTTATTTAAAGACTGAGGGGAGTCCTGCCCTGAGGGGAGCAGAGGACAATCAAACTCCATATTAACTCTTGCTGTGGGGCGGCTGAGTGGGTAACACTCTTGTCTCACAGTAAGAAGGTTTGGAGTTTGGGTTATGGATTGCCCCAGAGCTATCGATGGATAGATCAGATGTAGAGGACAAGTTCCTCTGCAGGAACAATTAAGTTGCTTCTTTACCAACCTCCTTTTAACTTTTATTCCACACATTTGCTCAAAGTGGCAATGCGTGTGATTACATTTTATTTTAATGAACACAGACTTTAATTTAGTCCTGTGATACAACTATTTGGTTTGACGATCAGCTACAGAGGAAACTTTTTGATCACATACATTCCATGTCCCATGACCATGTGAGATAAAACAATGAAAGCCTAAACCTACACTAAACTGCTCTATGTGAGTAAAGATGAGCTTGTGTACCCTCTCCTGCCCCTGGGCTCATCCGGGCGGCGATAATCATCCCGGTCGTAGCGCCTGCCGATGTCGTCCAGGTTGTCCATGGAGCGAGAGCGGGCGCGGTAGTCCCCGTCCCGCCTGCGATCGTCCCGGCGGTGCACATGCTGGGACACGCTGCTGATGGTGCTCATGGCCTCGTCCCGGTCGTACACAGTGGACAGGGCGGGGGGCTGGGAGCGGCCCGGGGGTCTGCTCCTGTCACTGTCGTGGAGGGAGGTCACCTCACTCATGTTGTCCACTGGAGAGAGAAACACACATTTCGCACATAAGAATATATGTTTGAAGTCACTGATGATAATATATGTTTGAACTCACAGCGGTTGTAGTTGGCAGGTCTGGAGGGGTCCAGGTTGGCCAGTTCTCTCTCCATGTAGTAAATGGCCCGAGTGGCATTGCCTTCAGGGTCCACCTGGATGCGATAGCCACTGCGTGCTGGTCAACACATGAATATGTTTTAGGTACAGTTGGTAATACATTATAATGAGAAAATAATTATCTCAAGTATTTTTTCATAAAATCAAAAACCTTTAAACAAATAAACAAAAGTCAGTGGATACTTGAAGGTCAACCCGCGTTTGTGATGTTTCTAAACCTAACTACACAGACAGTAAAACCATAACCAACTACACTGACCACCTGTCCCTCTTTCGGTTGCACTGCACAGTCATTTAGATCATTGTCCCACCCATTTAGACAATGTCACACTTCTCAATAGAGTTGAGTAGATTTGTACATAGAGAATGAGACATTACCCACCAGTGTGTTTCATCTCATTGCATTGCATTTAGTTTTATGGTTTTGTTCCTATCCATTTTTATTATATTTATATTTCATGTCTTAAGATTTGCAAATACTGCTTGATGCAGGGAGGGAGAAATTTTGATATTCGAAAGCAAATTAGATAAAACCAGGGAACTTTTGAACAAAACATTGTATACAATGTCAGCCAATCCTGGAGTTGAATTATTATTGTGTAGTTGAGCAATATCATTATGCTGAGATTTTTTAGATTTAGCACCAGTTTCAATCTAATGTAAAGCTTTTTAATGTCCTGTGGAAACCGCAACAATAACAGTATAACAGTACAGCAATAACCAACATGACGACTATTAGGTACTCTGCTACACATTAACAAGACAAACATGATCTTTAAAACTACATGATCGCTCTAATGCTTTGTTTTTCAGCTACATTTTGAGACTCAGCTGTATTTGGGAGCCATATTGATATAAGGTAAGGTAAGGTATACTTTATTAATCCCCGTAGGGAAACTCATTCTCTGCATTTGACCCATCCTTCGATGCCGCTGGGACAATCCGTCAGGAGCAGTGGGCAGCCATGTTGACGGCGCTCGGGGACCCATCTCCAGATGTGGAGCCAGGTTTATGGTCAGAATCGCCTGGCTGGAGGATTTAACCTAATCTGCATGTTTTGAATGAAATATCAATCTGCCTCTCGCCAGGTTAGACTGAAACATCACATGGAGCTTGTGTAACTTACTGTTGTCCACTCCGCCATCTTGGTCACGGAGCAAAGGCACCTGAGAGCCCTGTCCCACTGCACAGACACATTATGGGAAGTATGTAGTCACTTTATACTGTACAGATACACAATATTGAAAAAAAAAGTGAGTAGGAAGTAAAACAAATGGCAGCATTTTTGCACTTAAAAACTATGTTACCATGTATACATACAATGATAAATGTGAATTTACTTGAAATAGATTCAGATTAGTCACTGATCTTGAGTGCAAAACATACTTAATCTGACTTCTGCCAGTGGAATAAGTTCAAATACTCAAGATATTTATATTGCACAACACAAAATCAGAACCAAATTAAGGCTAAAATGGAACTAAAATAGATGAATTATAACTAAAACTGAACTTTAGCACATTTATAAGTTCCATGTATTTGTTGTTGTTGTCCTTTTAGGTCGAAAAAAAAAAAAACATGTCAATCTCAGTCAGATGGAAGATTTTAGAGATTTTCCGATATATTGTGGCTTCATTGTCAAATATACTGTGCAGCCGTAATAAGATACATCTAAAATCACATAATAAAAGATTAACTGACCTGAGCTGGCTACGTCATAGTCCCGGCCATAGTTGTTTGGTGGAGGTGCGGCCCCCATGCCGTTGGGCAGGGGCATCATGGGCATGGCGGGCTGGTTCATGCCACTGTAGGCTGGCTGCCCGTACATCGTACTGGGCGCGTACAAGGTGGCGGCGTATTGGTTAGCGATACCCTTCTTCACGGCCTTTCCCGCTTCGTACACTGGAAAATTAACAGCACAAAGTTGGTAAACGTGATCAAAGTGGATTTATTGTCTTAATAAAAAGTTCCCACACTTAGCTTAGTTTATCCATTAATGCCGTGGATAATGATACAATGAAAGCCGTCAAGTAATGTTAGCTTGATGGTGTCAGAAAGAGAGCCTTTGAAAAGTATATTAGGAAGTGAGTAAAGTTGTTCATCGCTTTAGAGTGCAATAAAGTGGACTTCTACAGGACCACCATCGAGTCCATCCTCACCTCCTCCATCACCATGTGGTACGCTGGAGCCACCACTAAGGACAAACACAGACTGCAGCGCATCGTGCTGCTGAGAAGGTGACTGGCTGTAAACTTCCATCTCTACATGACCTGTATGTCTCCAGGACCCGGGGGCGTGCAGGTCGGATCACAGCTGACCCTTCCCACCCTGGTCACAAACTGTTTAACCCTCTCCCCTCAGGGAGGAGGCTACGGTCCACCCAGACCAGAACCTCCCGCCACAAAAACAGCTTCTTTCCATCCGCTATTAGGCTCATGAACACTAAATATCATTCAATAACTTTGTATCAGAGCCATGAACACTTAACTCTGTATCAGACTAATTCCTACCCGTTCCATTTGCACTGCTCTATCAAAAAAGGTTAAAGTTTCAATTATATATTAAACTGATGCTATAGGTTACATTTCTATTTCAAAAGTTGTATTAAATGAATTTAAATACGGATCATGTTTGCCTCCATTGGATCAACTCGTCCTTAACCCACTGCTAAGAGTTAATCATTTTAATAAAAAAGAAGCAGTTTGTGGGGAGCGTTTGAACCGTTCATTTGAGACAGTCCCTCCAGTCAGAGGATGCCCCTCGTCCCGTCGTCTCAAATACAGCTGTAGTACAACAATACATACTGCAATAACTCTGCGCTGCATCTGCCACTGTGATGGAAATATGTAGAGGCACAAAGTAAAGAGGAGCTCTATACTGACGCAAGAGAATGAGTCTGGCCTTAAAATTACCAATAAATGCAGTGGTGCATGTGTACTTCAGTTACACACGGATGTTTGTTTGTTTTTTACTATTTTTCATACAGGGCTTTTCTACCTGGAGCAGGTACTCAACGTGCTCGACAAGGTAGGTGAAGTGTCTTGCCCAAGGACACAACGACAGTGAGCAACCGCGGGACCCATGGTTCATGCTACGTCTCCCCAGTTCTCTCCAAAAGCACGTCAAAAGAGAAAACAGCCAGAGGAGCGGCTAAAGACCCCTGAGCTGTGAAAACCACTGATGCGTACATATCCCTGTGGGTACTCACAGGCCCGGGGGCAGCAGCAGCGCTCGGGGCAGCATGGGCAGCTGATGTAGCAGCAGCAGGTGTGAGGGCAGCACTGGCACCAGCAGATGCCAATGAGCAGCAGGAGCAACAGGAAGCCCAGGACCACGAGGACCACAAGGAGCCAGTCTGTGAGCACAAACACCATCAAAACACTTACAGCCACAGTCAGACTCTTTCAGTTTATACTACTTCACTGTGTCGCAGATCGGTGCTTAAATCACATCAACCTCTTTGCTTTACCATCTTATACAATTAAGTACAGAGTTGTGCTGCTGTTGAGTTAGGGCTGGGTACTGCTAAAAGACACCATTATGATATGAGAATAAAAGTGCTGTGGGAACTGAAACCATAAACTGGTATCAAAAAGAATATTTTTCATTAGATTCAAAGTTTTGATGCGTGATGGATCCTGAGACGGCAATAAACAAAGTTACTTGGTGGATCCAAAGCAAATAAAGAAAGAAATGATCTTTAATGTAATAAAGGGACATTCTATGTGTTTTATGGTTCTAGATAATGAATAATGTTGTTTCGGAGCTGAAAAAAACTATTGTTCAGGACTGGTATTGTAAAACAAGTAGCGGCAAAGGACTGGTATCAAAAAACATTCAAAAGGTTAAAAGGTACCCAACCCTACTCTTCAACATCCATAAAATAAATGTTCAGTGAGACCAGGCACCGTTCAGAAGCTTAATCAGTCAAATGTGATTAATGTCATGGCAGAAAAAAGACTGGAAGCAAAGATATACTATAATCTATATTAGATAGTACAGATTATAGTTGATCATGGGTCTCCCATAATCTCACCCACAGGAACTATGGGTAAAAGTGGTGGTTATTTGTGTACTTTTCACAGCTCTGTCAAACTGGCCAAACCAGTTCCTGTAGGTCCCAAACTATGATTTCACTCTGCGAGTCATGTCATGTAGCACAGTAACACTGACACTCAGGAAGAAGCTGGAAGCTAAACCATCCTTTCACCTTAAATGTGCGGCAGAGAGGAAGGTGTGAACAAATAAAGAGGAAGAGAGGGGTGCAGACATGGGCCAGGAATCAACACCAGTTTAGTGCGAATCACTAAACTCACACTTCCTTTGTTACAGTAATAAGTGATGCATTGTGGGTCACAGCCTTTAACTCTTCCAATGAGTCACACAGAATCTAGTAGTGATATAGACATTTGTGGGGAAAATATATGTGCAAAGTTCATCAAATTTTTATTTTTAGTGTGAAATAGCAGGGATGTGTTCATTACGGACAGTATTGCTCCCTGAAAATTGTGAAACATGCTCATAAACTCATGTCTGTGAAGAATAGGGAGTTAAAAATGAATAAGGAAAGTTATTATGTACTCACGCTTTTAAACTAAAAATAAATCAGGTACAGGCAGGGTCTTTAAGCCAGATAGACTTTAGTGCAGGGGCATTGCACACATAGAAAAGACTGAATACTATATACAATGGTTGGTGAGTCAGAAATGGCCCTAGAAGGTATTTTTAAATGATGTGCCACAGTGAGGCTTCTGTGGTTAATCTTTGATGAACACAGTGACTCATTAACAATTTGTACTGAATGCTTTTAGTATTAGTAATTGCAACAGTAGTAGTTTACATGACTCAGTACTGTAGTTGTAATTTATATTGTAAAATTAGGTTTCTGTTTATAGTTCAGATTTAAAACATCACAGCAGATAAGAATGCTATGCTAATGCTAAGAAAACTATGAAAACATCTGTTGCAGTCTAGACTAGATCTAGATCTACAACTATAGTGTTTCTGACGAATATTGAAATTGTGATAATTTTTGTAATTTATTGTTCACTGTGAACAATTTAAACGTGTCCAGGAGCATTAACATTTATATTATAGTGAAATAATGATGTAAAACTAATGAAGAATCGTGTGATGGAAAAGTCTGGTGGAGACAGATGTCTCTCAACAACTGCAGTATTCAAAATGCAATAAATTGTGCAGCCTTAGTCTAAACTACCAGGTTAGCCCGACGTGGTAGAAGTCGGTTTTAATTTGCAACCATTCAAATTGTAATTTTAATTTGATTGTGATTCATCTTGTTGTGCTCAACTGTTGTACTTCCTAAACTCAATGTTAGACGAGACCTGACCCATGATTAAAGCGGAGCGCAACATTCAGAAGACACATTCAGAATTGTTTTCCATTAGAACAGAAGGACCATTGATTTGTAAAGGAGACATATCATGCAAAATCGACTTTATTGAGCTTCAAGCCATAGAATAATGCTGCTCCCTTGGTTAAAAACAGACCTGGAGACATTTAGTTCACTTTATTCAAGCAGTTTGGAGAAATTGTAAACTTTGGTTGTTTTGTCCTTCTGTTCAGCGTTTCGATTTGTCTGTTTCTGGGTAACTTTCAGCCAACGTTATTGGTTGAAAATGAAGGTTTATTTTTACCTAAATTATTCCCACTGCTGCCTGCGAGGGGTGCTCCCGGCCAAAACCTCACCAGCCATGGCACTAGTAGTATTACAGCAGTGGCATCTCCCTAACATGACAAACCTTGACCCAAATAAAAATTTAATAAAAGGTGTTTTCCAAAAAAATGCTTGTTGAATAAGCATGAGCCCATAAAGCTGTGATCATGACCATTTAAACAGACACAGTAAAAGGTAATCTAGAAAGGAGCAAGAATGTATTTAGTAGTGAGTTAGTTAAACAAATCTGCCAGTGGGACAAGTTTTCTGGACTTAAATTAAGAAAAAAACATCTCATTGCAAGTAAAATCAGAAAATAAAGCTCAATTTACTTGAAATTACACGTTTTATTTCTTATTTTAAGTTCAAACATATTATTCCTGTCATATTATATTTTTGTACTTGGCAAGTCAAAATTACTTAATTTGAGTCATTTTGATGTTTTGCAGTGGAAAGTATTTCTTCAGACAATAACTATTGAAAATAAAAAAGTGAATGGCTCGTGATCCACAGAATTCAACACTCAGGCCCCTAAAGAATTTGTTTAAGCTTCATATGCATGATATGTCCACTTGAATACTTTTTGAGAAAATGTTAGCAGTGCTTTCATTTGGTAAATTGAGTGATTTTAATAGACACAATTCTGAATACTTTCATAATGTTTGCCGAAGCCACATAAAAGTCTTCCCCCTTCCACATAGTATTTCCACTACTCTACAACTGTGGTTTTATCAAGGGGGGCTTGTACCTTCCATAACCAGTAAGTCAATCTCAGGCAGAAGATCAGTAGTATTTGACTTTCTCTCTGCGAAAGAAAGATAAGGTCAGTTACTTTATTTACTCTAGCGGCCCCTTGTTGTCGGACTTTTAAAATCCCAAACCGATTCATTGTTAGGTCCTTATCTGTCAAGCATTTTCACACAGACACATACTTCTCAGGGGGAGGAGGAAGGACACCGATTGCGGACAGCATGTGAAGAGGCCGTGTCCGAGTACTCACCAAGCACAATGACTTCTGTGTAGCACTCCGTGTTCCCCGTCAGGTCTGAGGACGAGGTCACGGAGCAGTAGTACACGCCGCTGTCGCCCCACGCCGTCTGCGCCAGGTTCAGGTCAGCCTCTGCAGGAACAACACGTCAAATAACTCAGGCCGCTCCCTGCGTGTACTACAGAGGTCAGGAGTGGTTGTAGTCAAGGAAAGATGAAGCTGGACAAGTCCTTCAACAGCCTGGATTTGCATTTCTCCAATCACAGGTGCAAATGTGTTACATGCTGCTCGAATCCGGAAGAGTCTTAAGGCGAGACACCGCTTTTTTTTCCTTCAATTTTCAGCTTTTGGGACAGTTTTCACTCTTAACATACTGTATAAACTTTCACGAGGAAACAAATCAATTATCTAATCATTACAAGTAGGAGTGTAACTATTGCACTGATTCAACATTTCAACATACGCAGAACATTGCAACTTCAATGACCATTTTCTCAAAATGCCTTTTTCTCATATTGTGGTGACAACATCTCCACTTTAGTAGCTCCTACAGACTCCAATCTTTCCAATCTCGTACTTAACAATATTTTGAAGGTCTGACCTGAGGAATCTTTTAATATTTAATTCCAAACCTGATTTACTGAGTTTTGAATCATTTGGAACATCCAGACCTCACATAGAGTACCAAATGAAAAGTGTGTAGTCTGGCTGCTCAGGCTAATCCTTCAATGCTGCAGTAAAGGGTTTTATCAGGAATAACTAGCTGGAGAATAAGAGTTTAAGGAAAATTTGTTAATCAATCAATTTATTTTTGTATAGCCCAGTATCGCCTCAGAGGAAAAACAGTGAACCAAGGAGCAAATGTAAAGTCCAAACCATAGAGTGTAGGTACAGTAACAGTGGAGGCAGCCTGCGTGGCTTTCCCCATAGCGTTCAGCGCGGGCTAATGAAGCCAAATCATGCTAGCAGTTTAGCCACTTTGAACCGCCGCCATGTTGAATTTTTAGAGACTCCAAAAATTCATATTTATATGAAATTAGACACCTGATTGGCCAGTTATTTTTGTTAATATCTTAAATAACATTGAAAATATTAAAAGACAAAGAATAGGATGGTGTAGCATGTGGTAAGACCAGCACTTGAGGGTCATATTAACAAGACTATTTCCAATAATGAGTTAAAGAGGGGCCAAAAGGTTTCAATGGAAAGTCAATAGGAGCTTATGGGATCTGGAGACCACCTATGCGAACTGGCTTCACAAAGAACAAGCCAATTGTATCACCACTGTTTATACGCTCTATGGTCCAAACAGATGTATTGGCTAAACAAAACAAGCCTAGGATTTTTATTTACTAATACTACAATAACATATTCCTCTATACTATTACTTAATCCATACTGGTAGAATGAAATATTTATTCATTTTATATTTATTTGTTTATTATGTTCATAATTAGCGTCCTGTGTTTTATTTTACACATCAGTGGTTCTCAGGCTCCACTGGAGGTTTCATGCCGACGTGTGGTGGACAACTGGGAGCATATCATGTAACTGTCCAATTCAGACGCAGTTTAAATCCTATACATTTTTGATAAGAGAAAGAAGGAAGTGCGGCAATTACAAGTGGTAATATTGAACTAAAATAAAAAGGTAAGTAACAACAAAGTAGTGTCATTAAAACAAATTTGTGAACCACGCAATGGATTTTACAATGGACCAAATTACATTTCTTTTATGATTTTCCCCCAATTCACCAAATTTCAAAACGACTCATTGTAATGTGATGTGTTAATAAATAACAGCATTTCTGCATGAATTATTTCAGACATGTCGACATGACAGAAATATGAACAGAATCATATGCATTTCATTGCGTTGGTGGAGGTCTAAACTACAGGGTTGCCAGTTTTAAACAGAAGACCCCTTTAGATTATTAGCGTCTACATAATTGCAGGTTTTCAATTTCCTAAATCACAGCTATTCAAGTTGCGATTTCGCTTTGATTAAAATGAATTGTGCTGTAGCCTATTCTACAGTAAATGCATTTGTGTGAAGGCCGCTGCTTACTGTTTAGGATGCTGATCTTGCGCCCCTGGTAGTCCGGCCCCAAAGTGACCGCGCTGTGGTCTTTCGAGGCCACGCTGCGCACCGTCCGCTGGGAATCAGAGCACTCGATGTTGGGGTCGTAGTTGGGGTTGTTTTGGGCCAGGATGTTGTCAGCGCTGCTCGGGTTGAGCGCAGCCTGCACTGGGTCTCGACAGTAGGACTTGTATTTCCACAGCACCACGGGGGTCTGAATGGAGGAGGTTGTGTAGTCACAGACCAGGGTGATGGGTTGAAAAAGGATAGCCACATGCCTCTTGGTGGGGCACTGAACGGATATGCCCCAAGCGGACTCTAAAAATCAGACAAAGGTATTTTGAGATAAGCATCATTTGGCAACATTAAAGTTTTGGGTTTTTTTGAGGGAGTGGTGTCTGCGAGGCCACATGTTACCACACTGTTGGTATCAGAGTGGGTAATGAGTCACCTCAGAAAGCACCTCTGTTTAACTATAGCAATAGTAGAAGTGATACAGTGTGTCCATTGTGAAGTTTAATGTTCAATAATGTGCAATTGTAATATGTAGATTGATTTTGGGGTCCCAAAAATAAGGCAACAAGCTCTACCAGAAGAACAAAACAGAAGGAAAAAGGTCAAAAGACATGTATCATATAAGTAGATAGTATATACAGTATCTCACATAAGTGAGTACACCCCTCACATTTCAACACATACTTCCTTATAACTTTTCACTGGATTTTGAGTTTTATTGAGGGGTCAGTGAATTTTCACATTTATACAAGCTGTACACAGACTAGACTAATTTGTAGTAAATCTTCATTCCTTCAGTTGTATCCAGTGGAACGTTGTAAGGAAATATGTGCTGAAATGTGAGGGGTGTACTCAATTATGTGAGATACGGTAGGTAGATTGAAAGATGGCAAATATTAATAATAATAATAATTAAAAAAGTAAAACCTGATAGTTTGTTTTACCCCCATTTCAAAATCTACTCCATGACAATGTAGTTGCTAAAATGATACATTGTCAGTTTCCTAATTATTATATTCGACATTACAGCTCAGTTTTAGCACAGTACGTGCATTATAAGCCGCATTTCTGTGTGACAGGTGTTGTCCAGTGAAAGGCCCATTGTTGTCGAAGCCCGACTGAACCTCAGTAGGTCAGTAATGATAGGTTACTAACCAAATGCTCTTTGGAGCAATGTAACAACCTTCATTGTGAAGGGAGTTTCATGGGGAGATTCAAGAGGGATTTTGTGGATACGGTGTTTAGGGGCCAAAAACATAGTGCGTAAAAAGACATGTTGTGACAAGCATTGGAGCAGGGCAGGCTTTTTTATAGTGTGGAGGGAAAATAGTTTTTTTTTATTTATTAGAAGCTTGACTGTTAAAGTTGATAATGCAATACAATATTGTGCATTATATATATATACACATCAGTTAGCTTTAACGAATATTAATTCATCAACATGGTACAGCGGAAGCGGGGCCCACCCAGTTTAGAGAAAACAACTTACCTGACGCCATTAACGCGCAGAGAAGTAGCGTCCACAGCATTTTCCCTCCCATTTGCACGACTTCAAAACGTGCAGTTTACAACAAAAACACCAATCACTCAACACAACTTATAAAGATGCATGATAAAATTAAAAAAGCATTCGCCCTCCGCCGGGCAGCGACAGCTCCATTTTGTCCGAGACACTCGATACCAGCGCGGGGGAGTCACCTGAACGCCTCACGTCAGCCGCAGCAACAGGTGAGGCCACTGAAACTATGGAGACACACGGGGGGTGGACCATTTTCTTTCAAGGTGTTCTTTTAAACCGTGAGTTAAAAAGCCGTACAGACGCGTTATCTTTAGAAAGAGCGCCACTGAAATATATTTTGTTCAATATCATCCAGGGTAGAGGAGCATAAAATGAAAGATCATATGAAATTGGACGACGCGTGCACCTGCCACTGACTTTTTGGTACGACCCAGACACTGTGTGGGCCTAGCTATCTCCATTTGAGGTTAATGATCAACATCATCGTAGGCGAAGTCTGTTAAGCCTTTTGGGTAAATAGGTCAACTTTGATAGGAGGAGTGGGAAATTAGGCTGCGCCATTATATTTCAGTTTGCATTTGCTAGTGTTTTAAGCAAATAGGGCTCAGCTGTGGTTAGACAGGTGGTTACTTTTCTACTGTAGAGTGAAGAGTTACATTGTGATTATTGGGCAGTCAACAAATAATTTAAATTAGTGCATCTTACTAGTGATGGCAAAATGATGCCCCATGAACCGTTGAAGCGTCACAGCCAACTGCATCACACATGGATCGAAGCACCAGGTGCTTCATTTGCTCTACTGCGCCATCATGTGGACGAGAAATGTAGTACATGGAATTGATATGTGTCATGATCCATAAAAGAGAAAATACAAATAATAAATTATTTTACTGTTTTGTGTTTCTCAATCATACTAACACTAGTTCTCAATATTTCTTCACATATAAGTTGTTTCTGTTTAGTTTTTTTCTGTTATGGAAGGGGGGAGATGGTATTTAGCCCAGCACAAATACAACATGACTCTACATAATTCAATTTACATAGGCAATGATTTAAGTTTTTTCCCAGTAGCTGCCCAGTCAAACTAATGACTTACTGAAAAGAAAAAAAACTGATCAAATCCAGCCTCGAACCCACAATCTTCTGTTTATGAGACGCCTGCTCTGAGCAGCGAGCTACAGGGTCATACACAGCTGCCACTGCACTGTCATGTCATGGATGTGAGTAGGAAATTAATGAAATTGCGATTGTGATTTACATCATACTGTATTTTGAAAATGTCAGTGGTCAGGACATTCACCTGGTGCTCAGATTTAGGTGGTTGCTTGAGCCCCACAGCACCCACGGGGTCTGCGCCTATGAATGCACCAAATCCCAAATACTTCCTGATCAATCATGAAGCAAGCAACTCCTTTGGTTTTGACACAGCGCGGCCGAGTTGAAGCATTTGAACCCCTCCCCTCCCTACTTCAATGACGTCACTGAACCACGCTCCGAACCTCGCTTCGCCCAAACATGCGCTGTTTTACTCGGCACACGCTTCGAAGCCTCGACACGATCGGCGCATCACTACATCTTACACAAGACAATGATTCCTCATTTTACCACCACACATTTAGGCAGAATAGGATTTGACAAAGTTGTTCCGCATGAAAGTCGCATGTGGCCCCCAGGCCGCTGTGTATGGACACCCCTAGGTTAATGTATACAGTCAGGTCAGGCGGGACAGTGGCTGACTGGTTAGGGCTCTTGCCTCACAATGAGAAGGTCCTGGGTTCGATCCTGGGCCTTTCTGTGTGGTTTGCATGTTCTCCCCGTGTCTGCGTGGGTTTCCTCTTGGTGCTCCGGTTTCCCCTACCACTAAAAACATGCTGGTCAAGTTGATCCACAGCGGCAGCGCCCAGAGCTGCAGCGGCTCAGGGCCTATACCCGCCATCTGATCTATGTAATTTCGTTGTAAGCGCTTTACAACATAAATGATGTGATAATGTGACCAGAACTTCGTTCTTTCATCTGTTTACAAAAGTTCTCCAAGCTACAGTTACATAATTGATACAGGCTTACAGTACAGACGCAGTTTTACTTTGAGTCTTGATGACTTGATTTGACACAAAACTGCAGTAAAGACCTGGTACAGCAGCATTGAGGAGCAAACCCAGGACTTGGTGATGTCCATGGGCTCCAGACTTCGTACATAGTATGATAATTAGACATTTTATAAAAGGTTATACGACTTGATCCAAATACTGAAATGAGTTGGCTTGTTTGAAACTGTTGCAGTTCCTTTGTATTTCATAGAATGTATTTGTCCAACCTTAAATTAAACCTTCAGGTCTGTTTCCTTTGCAGCTCAGTGTCCCAATACTTGTGAGCCTCTGTTTAACATTAATGGATCATTTAAGTTGCTGTTAAAATGAACACTCCACAGCGTATGACCTGTTGTCAATTATACTTACTTGTTAGTGTAGTCATCATTTGGAGATCGCCACAAGCTGTAAATGCAAAAAGGTGATGTAAGCAATGTTTATACAAAGCAAAGTGTGATGTTACTAAATTAAAGTCAGCTGTAGCAAAATTATTAAAGGGACTTTTATTTTTTCCTCCTTGAGTATAGTGCAAACTCAAAGATTTGTGGAAATAATACTGTGCATCTAAATATAAAGCATTTATTGTCAATGTCATGGTTTGCAGGCTAGTTTTGTAGCATTTCTGTGACTATGACCCAAAAAGTGACCCCGCCAGTTGTGAAATGGGCTTATAAATCCATCTCTAAGAAGAAACAGGATTTTAGAAATGTGTTAGGAAAGTTAGGAATGTGTTTGGACACAACTATCAATTTATTTTACTCGCTTTTCCTTTATTTGTAATTTTTAAAATTATGAAAAATCAGATATAGTGTCTTTAATGTTCATGTTCACTTGGACTGTAATATACTACAGACTCTTAGTATGATGCAAAAACAAAGTTACATACAGTGATCAGGGTGGCACTAGGTATTCTGGGCCCTATGACGTGAAAAAAAATACCTGAGCCCCCACAATAACCTAATATGACCAAAAAGCGGTGGCTAACTTCTGAATTTTTGAAGAAATAAAGTTCATGATCG
The DNA here is from genome assembly GCA_900303255.1 of Lesueurigobius sanzi. Taxonomy (NCBI): domain Eukaryota; kingdom Metazoa; phylum Chordata; class Actinopteri; order Gobiiformes; family Gobiidae; genus Lesueurigobius; species Lesueurigobius sanzi. Next base: position 22,583 of record OMNZ01089573.1, read on the forward strand.
TCCCCTTTGAATGGCTCTTTATGACAGTTTTACACTTGCTCTGAACAGCAGAGCACACAGGAAAAAAATATACATTGACATGTTAAAATGCCAAGTAAACACTTCCCAGTGGCAATTACCCAGCAACGCAGCCCAGTCATTTGTGCATTTTTTACTCGTAGCATTCTCTCATTTTTATGTGAGATTAGTGGCCTTAAAACTAAAATACGCATCATTTTCAAATGTTACATTAGGTTATAAATGACCCTAGTGTAAAAACTACTTTGCTCATTGAGTTGTTCAAAGAATCTAGAGTTAGGAGCATGTTTTGTATTGCTGGCAAGTCCAATCTTTAAAATAATGCATTTTGAGTCTTAGAACTGGCCTCATGTCTCACTGAAATTGTGTTGCAAGCTAAATGATCTTAGTTGGGCTTAAAATAAGACACTTTAACAGAAGAAAAGATGTGCATTTTTACAGTGCTGTAGTCAAGTATGTCTCTGTAGAAAAGTGTTGTGATCTTACGGCCTTCGTCAGCCTGGACCTGGACCCTTAGAATCTTTCACACTTTTGCCCCGCCTTCATCGCCCCTGATACTCACAGATCTCAGAGACTTTTAGGAGACCGTGATCTTCTACCTCGATCTTCTGGGTGTCAGTGAAGCAGCTGATGAAGTGTTCAGACCCGTGGAGGCACATCACACATGTCCTCTCCGTTTGAGGCGCAGTGACCTCAGAGCAGCCTTTCAGCATTTCGTTTTTACCTCGACTGAACACAGCAGCGTCGCTTTGGTCAAAAATCCTCACCACGTTTGGGCATCTAGTTTCATCCAGACATTTGAAGCATATGGCTGGAGTAAGACATATAGAAAAGATCAATTGTGAGTTATTTGCATATGGAAATGGAAAATATTTTAGGAAGAGTAGCCAGAATTTTTAACGCATGTAATAATAATAATAATAATAATAATAAATAATAAATAATAAATAATAAATAATAAATAATAAATAATAAATAATAAATAATAAATAATAAATAATAAATAATAATGCATTGGTTTTATATGGCACTTTTCTGGACACTCAAAGGCGCTTTACATAGCATCATTCATTCACTCCATGAGGGTAAGCTACTATTGTAGCCACGGCTGCCCAGGGCTAGACTGACGGAAACAAGGCTGCCAATCTGTGCCATCAGCCCCTCTGACCTCCATCAACACTCGCTCACACACTACATGCATCCAGGGTTCCTGGCCTTTCTCTGGCGGTCTCCCATACAAGTACTGACCAGGCCCTACCCTGCTTAGCTTCTGAGGTCTGCTGGGATCGGGAAGAGCAAAGGCAGAACATGTCCGGGGCTTTATAGGCAACATAAAATTTCATATAAATAAGTAATAATAGTTCTATGGCAAAAAACATTGTTTACAGACAGAGCATTGCTTCTCTGGCGTTGTAACAGAATTGTAACTTAAATAAATTGTGCTACTCGTCTGAATGCGTCAGCTGTTGTCTATCATTCACCATAACATCCAGTGAAAATTGCAGAAGAAAACAATGACAAGTTTCGATCTTACTCCAAAGATCGTCATCAGCTACTGAAGGCCTGGAGCACGCTGTGTTATAAACCCACAGCGTGCGCCAGGCCTTCAGTAGCTGATGACGATCTTTGGAGTAAGATCGAAACGTCCTACACTTCAACTACAGAGTACAGATGAAGACTGAAGAATTTTTGCCTTCTTAGAAGTAGATTTGTCAAAAACTTACAAAGAAGCAGGTGCTGCTCATCAGACTGGAAGGGCAAAAATTATTTTACAAAATCGCAATGAGGAGCTGAGTCTTCATCAGGACTGAAGTCTTCACCAGGACTGAAGACTAATCAGGACTGATAAAGACTCTTGTAGTTGAAATGCGTCGTCATCAATAAACACTGAATATTCAGAGTGCATCAGCTCCTCGTTGCTATTACTCGTAATATTACTAATATATTCTAATATTTTGACTACTCTGTTGGGAGGTGTCTCTTTTTCTCACAATCCCCGTGTCATAATAATAATACATGGAACATATATAGCGCTTTCAAAGGACACAAAGACGCATAATGTAACATCATTATTTTTGCGGCTTTTAAATGATCATTCTTCTATAATAAAAAAAATAATACTGAGAAAGAGAGAACAATTCACTTTAAATCCAAATTGTGTGAGTCCATACGTACCTTCAGAGACTCTCATAAGTGCAGCTAAAGTGATGGCTTCCACCAGGAGCCTCCATGGACCTGTTCACACAGAACCAGACAGTTCACTGATAATATTCAATTGGAGTTGTGACAAATGAAAGCACTTGTAATAGCTACTGTAATGTCCTCTGCACAGAAACAAATCAATGCCCATATTATTTCAAGGCGAGACACTGCAGGTGGGAAAAAGTAAATTGAGTGATATCAATTTGAAATGTTTGCTTTATTTTACTATGAATAATATAATGCAAATATAATGCAAGTTTTACATAATTCTAATGTAAAACGTTTTCATGTAAAAAATAAGGGATTTTATGTATAAAAATGGCTGAAATTGCATATATTTTTGGTGATGAAACCATGTAATGAGTAGAGCCATGTTTTATTTTGTTGATATATTTGTTACAAATATTTGTTCAGAAGAGAGTTTTGATGTCTTGTTTAGTTTTTGAATAAATTTGTTATTAGTGAATCAATCTGTAAAATATAACATTTTCAAAACTAAATAAATCAGGCTAGGAATGACACATTGAAAAATCCCTCTGAACAAACTTAAAATTATAGGGAAAAAAATAGAAAATGGTCATTGAAGTTCCACTTTGTCATATAGTTCTAAGATAATACTTGAAACATTGAATCAGTGTCATAATTACACTCCGTATTGTAAATATTAGGTCATTTCTTTCAATGAAATGTAAAGCTTTTGTCTACAGTGTCTCCCCTTAAAGCCAGCAGTATTTGCATTAGCCAAGTAAATACTTTTGGAGTTTAAAAAAGCACATATGCAAAACAATCTCCCCACCTGTAACTCTGCAGATCTGTCCTTTTCTTCCTTCCAGCTCTCGTCTGATGAAAGTGTGTTGGCTGCTGTTGTTCTTCATGTTAGCGCCTAATGCCTTTCTGTTACGATCTGCTTTATGTTGACTTCATTCCAAGGAAGACAAGTAAATGTCAAAACCCAAAATGTGTTAGTCTATGACTCAGCTTTGGCCACATTATAAACCTGTCTTCCACAGGATGTGGCGATTCTTTGTTAATTGCTAGGCGGGCACTATCTAAACAGAAAACCAACAAATAAATACAGTACTATAAACACAGTTAATTTGTGGACTCTAAAAGTACAACAACATGCTTCAGGGTCCAAGTGTGTATAGAACAGGTGCTCTTCTAGTACGTGGCTGGGAATCAATGAGATAAGAAATACTGACTTGTTTCTTTCTGCATTTTCATCTGTCACCAGTGTAAGTGACAAAAATAAGTTACAAACAGTTCAGCAACCTCCAACGATCTAAAATATTGCTGGTCAATAAAATGAATGTTCAGATCAATGAAACCAGAGCAGGGGTCACCAAGCCATGCAGTTATTTCTACTTTTTTTTTTTTGTAAAGAATGATTTTTTGACATGATATGGTTAATATCCCATTATTAAACAGTTTAACTTTATGTCTTTTGGATATTTTTTTCAAAACTGGTGTCCCCGAACATCATAGTGCTCTCGAAGTAGCCCTCTCTAAAACAGTTGACCCCTGAACCAGAGAAAACTATTGAAAACTAGTTGTATAGCTAATACTGACACATTTACAAAAACCTTCATCATTCATCATCCCAGTAAGGAAATATATAAATAAGCAATACCTGTGCAGTGCAGCTGGCCCTGTGCTCCAAACAGTGTGTAGAGTCCAGGTTCATACAGTCCTTTTAGTGAGTCATAGACCATACACAATACATTTTGAATAATTATGACATCATCTGTTGCTAGCTCCACCATCCAATCATATTTATTTATTTGTTATAGTCACTGCGTGTCACACAGAAGGCGTGGAGTTGTAAGACTTCTGGGAAGACTCTCAAACAGATTTTTCAGTGGTATTTTGATGCACACCTTGTGAACTTGTTTTTAAATGTGCTGTACAAATACATTTTGATTGATTGATTGATTATGGCAGTGACACTTTGAGATTCAAACCTACACTGCCAAAAGTACTGTAACCTAGAAATAGTAAAATCTTCTAGAAATGAGTAAACTTCAAATCTGCCAATAGGGTACATTTTTACACTTAAATAAAAAAAAAATCAAATCACACTCAGAATTAGCTAAATATGTGGAATAATCTTGAAATAAGATTGTTGATGTATATTTCTACTTCCTTTTCTTGTGTTATGAAATAAAATGTGCCGTCTGTCGCCTGCTGACACATGCTGCACATGTTCCTGTTTTTGTAATTTCACTGAACTAGTCAGAGCTTTGTGGTTTCGTTTTCACTTGTGTATTGTAGCTGTTGTCATGCGAAACCAATCACGTCACTACTACTCAAGGAATTAATATGATGATGATTATATAGAAACGTTCCTGAATAACATCAAATCTAAAACCTGTCCAGTTGACAAAGATTGTATCTTAACATTTGAAAGCCAAAGTTTTTAGATTTGATTGATTTTGTTTGTAAAGTGGACACTTGGGGATGGCTGGCTCATGGACGCTGGGGTTGGTTGTCACATGTTTGTTTTCATGTCTAAACAAGAAGGAGCTGTCTCGACTGCAACTAGTGCAAAATTCTGCAGCGAGAATTCTGACCCGCACAAATAGGAGGACTCACATATCCCCTGTTCTCAAAGAGCTTCATTGGCTGCCTGTGTCTTATAGGATCAATTTCAAAATTTTGGTTCTAACATTCAGAGCCTTACATGCTCAGGCTCCTTCTTATATTAGTGATCTGATCCAGCCTTACACCCCTGTGAGGGCTCTGAGGTCTGTGCACCAGAATCTGCTGATGGTTCCACACACTCGTTTTCGGGCCAGAGGAGACCGATCCTTCCAGGCTGTTGCTCCAAGGCTTTGGAATGATCTTCCGCTCTCTCTGCGATCCATTGATTCTGTTGAGAGTTTTAAAAGCGATCTTAAGACTTTCCTTTTTGCTCAACTTTTGCTTAGTTTCCTTTTGGGCTGTTTTTGATTTGTTGTTGTATTGGCCTTCTTATTCTGTCTTTTTATATTTGTATTTTAAAC
>OMNZ01089575.1:0-11637 GCA_900303255.1 Lesueurigobius sanzi
TCTTGGTTTAGTCCAGTTTTAGTCTTGGTTTAGTCCAGTTTTAGTCTTACTTTAGTCCAGGTTTAGTCTTGGTTTAGTCCAGTTTTAGTCTTACTTTAGTCCAGTTTTAGTCTTAGTTTAGTCCAGTTTTAGTCTTACTTTAGTCCAGTTTTAGTCTTAGTTTAGTCCAGTTTTAGTCCTGGTTTAGTCCTGATTTAGACTTGGTTTAGTCTCACTTTAGACCTGGTTTAGTCCTGTTTTAGACATGGTTTAGTCCTGGTTTAGTCCTGGTTTAGACCTAGTTTAGTCTTGGTTTAGTTGTGGTTTAGTCTTGGTTTAGACCTGGTTTAGTTCTGGTTTAGTACTGGTTTAGTCCTGGTGTAGACCTTGTTTAGACGTGGTTTAGACATAATTTAGACCTGGTTTAGACTTGTTTAGACCTGGTTTAGATCTGTTTTAGTCCTGGTTTAGACATTGCTTAGTCCTGGTTTAGACCTTGTTTAGTCCTGGTTTAGACCTGGTTTAATCTTGGTTTAGACCTGGTTTAGCCTTGGTTTAGACCTGGTTTAGTCTCGGTTTAGACCTGGTTTAGTCTTGGTTTAGACCTGGTTAAGTCTTCATTTAGACCTGGTTTAATCCTGGTTTGATGGACATTGCACATTAATCTCTTAAAAATACTTTTACTCTTTATTTATAAAGTACATTTTACAGTGGATACTTTTACTCAAGTAGAAATGTAATCTGATACTTTTACTTTTAGTTAAGTACTTCTTCCACCACTGACTTTGATTATATCCACTTTGGCTGTATTTTGAAGTATCTATTTTTCATGAGTAACCACATCGCTGATTAGAAGTGCCTGTAATTGGATATTTATTTTTATCTATGGGGGAAATGGGCTCGACTAGAACATAACTACTCCACACATTCTAACACCTTTTCTCATTGTCTCTCCAGGTTGCTGCAGCGCATCCAGAGCACGGAGTCTTTCTCCAAGCGAAACGGCAGCACCGGGGGCAGCGGGGGCAGCAGCAGCAGTGGCAGCGGGGTTTGTAACACAGACGTCCAGGGCCTGGTGCCGCGGGTCACTCAGCTCCTGGACAAGTTACACTCCACTCGACAGCAGCTCCATCAGACGTGGCATGTCCGGAAGCTGCAGCTCGACCAGTGTTTCCAGCTCCGGCTCTTCGAACAGGACGCAGAAAAGGTCGGTGCGGGTCACAGACGGGCCGTTGTAATCCATAACGCATCTGCCAGATCTTAATTACACTCATGCCAAACCATTGATCTGTTAGACATAGCACTGTGCAATAAAAAAAAAAATCTATATATGTATTTAATTCAGGGGTGCCCAAAGTGCGCCCGTCAGACCAACTTTTGGTGGCCTTCAAGCTTCTTATTGAATTGGCACACATTGTTAAACTTGCTGAAAAGAGTATGAAAAACTAACATTTAATTGTGAGACAGGGCTTGCATTAAGGTTCCAGACTATATTCAGGTTTAGGGAAAGGTGTAAGTAAGATAAGATAGTTCTTTATTGATCTCACAATGGAGAAATGTACTTGTTACAACACCATCACACAAGAGGATGCAAAAAGTCAGGAAGAAGAAAAAAGGTTTGCAAACAGTAGTAATAATACTCGTTATTTTTATCACAAGTATTGCAATTAATATTTTGAAATCATTATTCTGTTCAGACGTTCACCTCCAGGAGCCCTATACCTGATTTTCATTCTTTTTTTTTTTTAAACTTACTAGTGAAATGAAATTTGTTTAGTTCCCCTTCAGTGTATGAAATATGCATGTGTCACAGTGTACTTATTTATCTTTTTTTTCCCCTTGAGCTTGAAAGGTAGTTTTTGTTGGTATTACCGGTGAAAGTGACCCTGAAAGTTGGTACACATGTTCATAAACCCAGAACTGAGATGTTAGAAATGTGTTTGAAAAGTTTGGAATGAGTTTGGACACAACAGATTTTCATTGGCACAGGGCCTTTTATCACACTTCAAAACACTTCTGCAGAGATCTAAGCTCCAACGTTCACAGGTTGTGCTTATAATAATACCCCAGAGAGATGGACTTTTTGGTTGTTCGCAAAGGAAATGAAATTATATCACCTAAAAATGAGTGGATTCTTTGCAACTTGCTGGTTGTGTCCATTTAATTTGTGATTTCAATTCAGTTAAACAATAGTTTAAACACCCCACACCTGATTTCTTTTTGTTTGTTTGTTTACAATAATGAAAAAGGGAGCGAACGGTTAAACTGTTAGTTGTGTCCAAACTCATTGCCAACTTTCCCAACACATGTCTTCCCAATTCTTCCCATGGATTAGTTAATATGTTTCGCTGTCATGCTAAAGCTAACAAAAACTATCCTTCAGCCTCTTGAAAATTGATTTTATAATTACACTGACAATGTCTTTTGTCGCAAGCCGCTGCATATTTAATATACTGAAGGAGAACAAAACAAATTATTTTAAAAATGGTATAGGGCTTTTTAAGGTTTACAACCATAAACTAATTTATTAAATTGTATTAAAAATATGATACTTTCACTTACTTTACTTTCCCCTGCGGAAGCTAAGCAGAGTAGGGCCTGGACACTACATGGATGGCGCACTTTGGCAGCCTCGCATCAGTCTACCCCAGGGCCGCTGTGGCTACAATAGCAGCTTACCACCACAATGAAGTGAATTGCATGAATAGTCTTTGAGTGTCCAGAAAAGCTCTATATAAAACCACTATTATTATTATTATCATTATTTATTTTAATATCCACACAGAGAAATTATTGATTTTAATCAGTGCATTATGTTCATTTCCCCATTTGTAATCCATATAATATATTCGAAAGAGTTTATTTCCTTTACCCTGTGGCACATGTCCCCCCAGACAACAGAATGGGTGAATTATGCATATGGCTAATATACCTGGCCACTTCCTCTGGCTGCCACTCTTGACAGCTGCAGCACCAAATGAAATAAGACAGGTTCAAAGAGCTGGCAAAATCCTGAGGTGCTGGTTTGAGTGAGCTGAATAAAGTAACACGTTGCAGCAACAGAGTGAGGAGCTGTAGTCTCTTGGATACACTGCAGTAGTAGGGGCTTGTTGCTAGGACACCATAGGCCACAAGTTGTTCTCGAGGGGAGCCCGAGAGGATCATCTTAATGGAGCCCAACCATTTCTCGGTATTCAACCATGAAATATAGTTGCTGTGTTAATGAAATAGCATTTTGAGTGTTACTGACAAGCTGTTTGCCCAAACAATGATCTGTAAAAACCTATTATCAGTGCTGTGATGTCCTCATGATGGATTGTTGTCTGTGTTGTAGATGTTTGACTGGATCATGCACAACAAGGGTTTGTTTCTGGCGGGCTACACGGAGATTGGCAATAACCATCCTCATGCTGCAGAGCTGCAAACCCAGCACAACCACTTTGCGATGAACTGCATGGTAAGACAACAACAAACAGTACGGCAGTAGGTGGTGAGTTCCACCCACTCGGACCATCGCGCGTGTGCTGCGCTGTGCATAATCATGTACTTCAGTTAACCTCTGGACATGCTGGAGTGTTTGTTTTAGAGCTGGAGTGTGTGTATGTGCACATTACTGTGTTTGCAACTAGTGGGCATTAAGTAATTCTATTCTTCAGCCACTGCTGGCCTTACATAACTATTATGAAACCGTAGATATGATGGATCTATCTGAGTTTCTTTCTGCGTTTGAGCAGACTGGAACAAGATAGTACCAGTCTAGTTCTCTCTTTTACTGTTTTCAGTTTAGGGCTGTACCATTAATTCCATCTGAATCAAAATTGTAGCTTGTATGGTTGGAAATAGCAAATTATTTAGACAGTGCAATATCTTTTGCAAACAACAGAAGAACCAGTCTTCATGAGGTGTTATATCTAAAACATTTTAGACCTCCCAACATGTTCTCAAATGTGAGTGATCCTTGTATTGGTTTAGCATTTCATATTTCTCACTTCTCTAATTCTCCTGGACATGGTTTAAAATGTGTTGAAATGAGTATGAACTCAATCTTAATTTCAAAACATAAATGGTTCCCTAATTTTCGTCCTTTGAGCACACCTGAATATAAGCTGCACCATCCAAATTTAAAAAGAAAAAGGTTTATACAGTATATAGACCGTACCTGTCTATAAGCCGCAGGTGACCACCTTGTAATATGGGCTCCCGACAGTTCCCTACCCGCTCCCGAGGGTCACTCCATGACTGACCGCTGAGAGATTCCCTCGGGTCCTCTCCTGTGTCCTCTCCTCGCAGCGCACACACAAACAGTGTGCATGCACAGCCGACCACTATACTACTACATGTCTCTCGCCTGACCCCTCACAGCAGTGTTGGGCCAGTGCTTAACTCTTGTTTGGGCAGGCTAAATAAAATCCAGGCATTCCACGCCTGGAGCAGCTAGGCATTTCGCCCCAGAGGGTAAACACATGTTTTTTCTGCTGGAGTGGCAATCAGCCCATAAATCTTTAAAGAAGCCACATCTTTGCATAGACCGCAGTGTTCAACATGTGAAAAAAGTAGCGGCTTATAGGCTGGAAATTACAGTAAATCTAATCGTACATTGCTACGCCAGGTTTTGTTGATATGAAATTAGGAAAAAGACATTTCAGTCCCACAAAGGGAGAGCAATATGAATCTGAATCTGAACAATGGTTTGCTGAAGAGCCATTTTGCTCACAGACACAGTTTACTTTTGCAGAATGTGTACGTCAACATCAACCGCATCATGTCGGTGGGCAACAGGCTGCTGGAGTCGGGTCATTACGCCTCGCAGCAGATAAAGCAGATCTCCAGTCAGTTGGAGCAGGAGTGGAAGGCCTTCGCAGCCGCCCTGGACGAACGAAGCACTTTATTAGAGATGTCTGCTAATTTCCACCAAAAATGTGACAAGGTAAGCCAATGAGAGCGTTGCAAGGATGCAATTACTACAAAATAAAAAGCTTTTCTAATGATTTGGCAATGAGCTTATTGGTGAGAGGGCTTTGTGGTGTTGAAGGGATTGACCTTTTAAAGTACAAATGGCTTTCAGGCCGTCCTTGTGGATTTGAAAAAAGAGTCTGTTTGCTTTTATTACATCTATACAGATTAACAAATAGAAGATATTAGCATATTTTTACATAATATGCAGAGCAGAAGCAAAGAATTTCTTATCTTCACGTTAGCCCTGGCTGCACTCATTAGATGGGCGACTGTGGCTGAAAACACACATGTCACTTCTTAAGAAGGAGACCCCAACCTGAAATATAATGCTATCATGACTCACAAGCAGCTTTCGTCTTTATTAGAATTGAATTTTAAGTGAAATGGCCTCTTTTCCAGACTTTTTCTCTCCCAAAACCCTTTTTTTCAGTCAACTCATAGAAGCTTTTAGTCTACTGTATATCTGCATTCACTAAATTGTTTACAAGTGAGTACTGGTCTTGGAAGTTTCCCCAGGGTAGTTGTTCAACTGAAATACTTGGAAATACTGAAATAGCTATGGACCTTTTTTCCACATACGGTATTTCTGGATATTTAAACTTTGACATTGCCCCCCAGGTGTGATGTCTTGTGCTTTTCAGTAAGTCTGGCTAAACATGTGACTCGGTCTATGGTGCAATGCTGCGCGTGTCTGTGGCGGTGTTTTATGAATGGCTGCTGTGTTTTGTGCCTGCAGTACATGGGTAATGTGGACTCGTGGTGTAAAGCATGCGGCGAGGTGGATCTGCCCTCCGAGCTCCAAGACTTGGAAGACGCCATCCATCATCACCAGGGCCTGTACGAACACATCACGTCTGCTTACTCCGAGGTAACCGGTCTTTTCACATAATGGCCCATGCATTAAGTGCTCCTAGAATAATAGTCCTCTGTCGTGCTTACTGACCACCGGCATGATTGAAGGGACTCGTTCAGTGCTTTCAGCACTGGTGGTCAGGAGGGATTTGTCGGCAGAGAGCAGGGGTCTGCAACCTTCGATCCTGTTTCAAACCAATTGAAAGTCGTAAAGTGTTTTCTATACACAAACATCAAAGCTTACATATTTTTTGTTGATAAAAGTATAATGTAGTCTGTGATCCAACTAAGAGGTTGTGGTCTGTTGTTTTGCATAGGCACATATTATGTACAGGAACTCATTACTCAGGAACACTTAAGGTTTTACCATCAAAGCTCAAGAGAGACAAGAGCCGCATGTGGCTCTTGTTGCCGACCCCTGACATAGAGCCATAGTTACATGGGAACTCTCATATCAGTTTGACCCACATTATACTTTTTTTTCACCAGTCTACAGTATACAGTAATGCATGACAGCTTGAAGAGAAAATAACTTGACATAAAATAATAATAAAAAATGTATTCTAAGCCCGAGGCCTCCAAAAATCATTTATTTACATCATAGGTGTACATGGCTAATCTTGGTGTCCAAACATTTGGTAGAGCTTAAGGATCATGGTGGAAGTGAACTAATAATAAGTTATGTTGTTTGACAATAAAATGAGGTTGCAATGGTTTGCATTTTTCCGGCCTGTGGTGTTGCAAATAACAGAAATGGATAATTCCACATCAGATGTCTCTAATTTGCAACTTTTGAATATTTTGCTGCATAAAACACGTACATCAGTAACTTTCTGAAAGCGCAGCACCATTTTTGGGGACTACACGGCTTAAGAGGGTAAATAGGTTGATTTAATGGTCACAATCGTCACCAATCAAATCATTATAAATCTGTACGAATTATAAACACACATTTTTATCAAGATAAACAAGCAAAAATATAGAGTCAATAGTTTTTGTGATTTGTAAAGATGCTAAATATTGAAAAGCTTATTTAAATTAAAACCATACGATTTGTTTCCACAGGATGTACTTATAATATAAACATGTGTGTAATCAATTTTGTATCAAAGGTGAGCCAGGATGGAAAGGCCCTGTTAGACAAACTGCAGAGGCCGTTGACTCCTGGCAGTGCGGATTCCCTGACGGCATCGGCCAACTATTCTAAAGCGGTACACCATGTCCTGGACATCATCCACGAGGTGCTGCATCACCAAAGACAACTGGAGAATATCTGGCAGCACCGGAAAGTGCGGCTACACCAGCGCCTGCAGCTCTGCGTCTTCCAGCAGGACGTGCAACAGGTTAGGACCTCGGTCTATTACTGTGCATTTGTGAGTTGGTATTATTGGGGAAAACAGTGGTCAATTTTCAGATTTGTGTGTAGTTTTGTACCTTAACATCTTACTTTTAATGTCAAAATAAATAGAGCAAACTCGACCTTTACAATGTTTATTTAATGACATTTTGTCTAAAGCTTGACCGATAAAGATTTTTGGTGTCCGATACCAATATGAAGTGGGCTGGAAAGGCTGCTTTGTAGATCAACATGATTACTGATCAACTTTGCTGTAAATATAACTTATCTAAACTCCCACATAGCCTATTGTTAAATACTTATTCATATAGCAAGATTTCAATCATAGAAATAAAGTCGTCAAATTTGAAAACACCTGTTTTGAATTCTTTGCTGTAAATGAAGTTGCTCTAAGCCTTTAGTCAGTCTTCAATCGTATCAATGTTGCATTAAAGTGCACTGCATTATCTTAGGCACCCTAAAACGGTAGTCAACGAAATATTGCCTCTCCACATGTGGGGCTTTTTCAGCCTGCAAAATTAATGTTTTGACTTAATTGGGGGCAATTTAAGCTTTCAAACAAGATATAACATGACCAGTTTACTTCTCAGTCCTGTCGGTTACATTTTGGCCAACGGTCCTCTGGCCTGTACCGCCTGATATTATCGGTCGGCAAATATATCGGTCGGGCCCTAACTTTCTCAGGTCACGTGTCTGACTTTATCAAGAAGTCATAACAACATCGGCATGCTCCAGCCTCGTTTCTCCCCCACACGTTCTACAAATATCACAGACTTTTAAAGCTTCTTTTGTCTGTAAGTTTTTAATTACGCTCTCGCAACCAAATCTCCACCTTAAGAACCTACACTTGTACTTCACAATATTTTGAAGGGATTTCTTTTGGATGGATTTATCGATTTTTAATTCCTGCTTGATTTATTCACTCACTAATTTATTCGCTAATATCTAGCTTAGTGAAAAACTAGTCACGATAGCCAAAATCCCCTCTGAAAAACACTTTGCTACTAATATATCAAAAAAATAAATCCATACATTTTAACCTGACTCTATCCATTATTTAGATTTCGTCCCTGAAAATATATTCAATTCTCCCTAGTTTTTTCCACATATTATGCCTTATTTTTTACATGAAAACATAAAACGACAGAAAACCTTTTTCCCCTCATACTTACGCCTGTAATATTTAGCAAAAGCTTCCAATTGATATTTCTAAATTAATTTATTTTCCCCCCTATTCACTTACATCATCTCGCCACTGCATTTTAAAAAAGTGTGATATGGCCATGTGCTTTTTGTGTAATGTGAAGAGGATGTAGTTGAAGCATTGGTTTTTGCAGACTTGAATGGGGGGAGACAGTAATTTGAAAATAGTAGGGTAGGCTGTTGGCTAGCAGCACCATACTCCTAATAAAAGGTTTTTTTTTATCTCACCAACAGTCCTGTTTCTGCACAAAACCCCCTTCAGCGATTTGCTGGATCTTGGTTGTCATTCATCATTGCGCTGTGTAAATGTTGTAAAAGTGGCCAAGTGTGTGTTCAAATCAAACAGGAAACGCGATAATAGGGGATCACGGTGTCCAAAAGAACGATGAGTATCCCAGGAGCGTGTCGGCATGGCAACGACTGCCATGGCAACTGAACTGGGTCATATGTCCATGCAGATGCTGTTTATTCTTTTATGGCGAGGGCACAGCGAGCGGGTGTGAAAATAAAGCATGGGAGCAACACCTCTGCAGAATGCTTTGATCAACTCTCTCATTGTAGCATATTGCCGTGAACGTGGTCCCTCACACTGCCAAGCGCCCCCTGCTGGTCGCGTGTATTTGACCTCCTCCTGTTTTGTTTTTGTTGCCCAGGTGCTGGACTGGATCGAGAACCACGGCGAGGCCTTCCTGAGCAAGCACACTGGCGTGGGGAAGTCTCTGCATCGAGCCCGTGCCCTTCAGAAACGCCATGAGGACTTTGAGGAAGTTGCACAGGTTATATACATTTTACCAAATAAAAACATTGGCTTTGCCCTGTTTAGTTTAGTTTTAGTCAACATTTTTTTTAAATGTAAATGTAGTCGACTAAATTTATAATTTATTTATTCATCTTGAAGCATGAATCATGTGGGAGAAGTTTCATGAGGCAAAGCACAGACCTGGTCCTTAGTCTTGTTCAAACTGTCACTGAACGTCACATTTTTGTAGTCACTTCCTTTCATTTTTATCTAGCTTTTATGACATTTTAGACATGGTATTAGCCCCTAACAATTAATTTAGTCTAATTTTCTTTGACAAAGCATTTTAGTCGATGAAAGTAAGTTACTTTACTTACGTAATTAACTGGCCATGCTGAAATAAGAGATACAAAACTGAGGCACTCAAAGTTCAATGTTGATCCCTGCACTGAAGAGCACCAAAGAGACACCTTTTGAAAGAACCAGTACATCCAAATAGCACTCTGCATTTTGTGTTTACTTTACTTATTTGTTGAATTAGTACAAGGCCCTGAAACGTATAGTTGTGTATCTTTTATCTTTCTGCTTCCCCAGTAATATTTTCATTACATTTATGAATGGATCTGTGCATGCCTGGTTTCGGACTAGAAATAATTATTTACAAATTAAATTCAAAAACACTGTCATATTCGTTCTGCAAAAAAAAATCTGTACCTTTTGAAGTACTTTGAACTTGTCTGTAATTTTGAGTGCAAAGTGTAAAAACTTACCCCACTGGCAGAGTTCTTTTGATTTACTTTCTCAAATCATGAATATACATTATACATATTTCAAGATTACTTTTAGTGGTGATGGTGTGAACTTAAAACTTGAATGTAAATAGGCTTAATTTACCAGAAAATCATTGCTTCCTTTTACAAATAACTTTTGGCAGGGTTTCCGCAAAAAGCATTAAAAGTCATCAAATGAATTGTGTCAAAAATAAGGACTTAAATTCTTGGAAAATAATGACATTGCTCAACTAATTTTACAGCATAAGTTTGTCAAAAATACAAAAATTAGGGTCTTGACTGGAGTTTTGGCAGAAATCGTACTGTATTTCTTGTCCGTTGTATCAGATTTTCTATTGAATATGGAAATGAATATTAAATGTGGACTGATTTGTGCCGTTTGTAGCATTAAAAATGTAGTGTTAGTTAATGAAAATGTCATTAAAAAGCATCAAATTTGACTCGCCGCCACCCTGTCTTGGTGCAATTGCTTCAACCTCCCTCCCGCTCTCCTCTCCCGTAGAACACTTACACCAATGCTGACAAACTGCTGGAGGCTGCCGAGCAGCTGGCCCAGACTGGCGAGTGTGACCCAGAGGAAATCTACCAGGCCGCCCACCAACTCGAGGACCGAATCCAAGACTTTGTGCGCCGCGTGGAGCAGCGCAAAGTCCTGCTGGATATGTCTGTCGCCTTCCACACTCACGTCAAAGAGGTAGGCAAACCAGGCTGACGTAACCCTGGAGTGGATGGTGGGCTGCGCACTTGTTGTACATGAGAGGCCTCGCAGTGCTCTTTAAACGACAGCCAAACGGTGATGGAGAAAGCGGGGCAGGTATTTTGGCGGCTCTTTGGGTGCTCCGCGTAGTCGTAGCTTAACATTTTGACTGAAAGTGCAAGTGAGGAGAGCCATATGAACACTAAAATAGGTTTATTATTATAGTGTGATGGAGGTATGTCTAAGCAGGTCACACATTCAGGGGGTTCAGTCATGGGAGCTAAACGTATCGGATAAGTTGCCAAATAATGAAAAGCCTTTATTCACCCATGGCTAGACGAGGTAAAATCATTGCCAACTAAAAATCATCCTGCCCTGATGAAGGCCTAGAGCCTTGGGTTTATCTTTGCCTAGAGCCTTGGGTTTATCATGGTTTATCTTTTATTGCGATGACAACAGGTTTGCGTTCATCACAATATTCTAGGGCTGGTCGATTGTTCGAGTTTCGTTTCCATTTTCAAAAGTGCAACTTTATTGCACTTTTGACCTGGGGAAGTCTGGGGCTGTGTCCGAATGTCCACACTATTCCCTATCTACTCATTATATAGTCCCGCACTGTATAGTAGACTATATAGTGGACTCATTTTATTGGCAATTCGGACACGATTCTCCTCACTACTTTCTCCTGGAGCTGATCACGTGACTCGAGCGCCGCAGTGACGTGATTTACGGAGGAGAGATAGTGAGCATCGCGTCTGAAATGTAAACAAGATGAGTGCACTACATGCGCTGAAGAAGTTCCCAAAACTCCGCAAATAATGGATTTCTGCGACCAAGACCGACCCAATTCAAGAGACACTTTATTATTTGGGGATATATATTAGTCCGACAAGTTTTACTCAACGTGGATTTTACAATAATGAAGAAAACTGCTTGGATTTTTGCATTTTATCAGAGAAGAGAAGCTAGCGATGTCAAGCTAAAGATAAGCAGCTAACGTTAGCATCTTTTCCTCGTAGTGGGTCATATTTAAGGGGTTTTTATTCATAAATAATCCACAACT
>OMNZ01089578.1:4063-16709 GCA_900303255.1 Lesueurigobius sanzi
ACAGTAGTTCCTATGTGCTGACAGAGGAGACATTGAACTTTGTAACTGTTTTTCTTTCATGTGGAGTGGCGCAAAAATGACATTAGCAATAAACTAAGACCATAGTCACCTGCACCAGATTTTCAGTTTCCCCCCACCTCTTTAGACTGTTATGATATCACATGAACACAACCTATTCAGAGGCAGCAAAAAACACACTCAGAGAAAGTCGGTTTTGCTCGTTTCTCGGACCTGCTGGCATTGCCGTGAGAGCAATTACTGGCGGCGGTGGACATGTTGGATGTGTGTGTCACCCACAAAGCCCCCTGTGCGGTTTGCCACCCTCGAGTGCCACTCAAGTGCCAGCGCTAACAAGTGACTTCATCCCGTCTTTCCAATCGGCGATGCCAGTCCAGTAAAGCAGTGGTTGGTCACCTCTGAGTGCCCTCTGCAGCTCTCCCATGGTAACTAACACACACACACACACACACACACACACACACACACACACACACACACACACACACACACACACACCTACAGCACACCAGGGAGGGCTTTTTTCATTACTGCTGCAAACAGGCCCGGGCTTCAAAGAGAATTGGGCAGAGTTGTACCTTTTAAGAGTCATGGTTTGGAAGAAGTGTGCCTGTTTGATGGATATGAGCGTAATAAAATGTAATATGTTATATATATATATGGTGGCCCAGGTGGTGAAAGCCCGCAGCGTAATACTGGACATGAGTTTGCCATACCCATAGCAGCTTAACACTCTAATGTGTCAAACCGCTAATCATCACAGAGAAAGTATTCATGCAACCTCTCTGATGTCTTCATTTATGCTGCATTCCAGTTGTCCTCGGAGGTCTCGGAGCTGGGAAAGACGTTTTTTTTTCCGAGTTACATGTGTTCCAGTTGTGACGTTGGAAAGACAACATATGGAACTCATTGGGGAATTTACAAAACATGAACAGTGTGGTTATATTTATGATTATGTAATAAATAATGTTGCAAATCATTTAGAGAGCACGGTTAGCTCTTGTTGTCATTATTAGCCTATGGTAGACATTAGCAACATTAGCATCACAGATCAAACAGTCTTTCATAACTGCTTAGGGTGACCAGATTTTCCAAAATATAAACGGGGACACAAATTTGAAATCTTGAAAGTATTTTCCCAAGTTGTTAAAGGTCCTGTGTTATACTTGACCTAGTCATGGAATGAAATGGTTGAGCTCCTTCAGTAAATTGTAGAAGTAGTTGTGAAAGCTTTTTTCACTCAAGGACGAGCAGTCAAGTTTGTTTGTTTGGTTAGTGTTTTTAATACAAAATTTACAAACAATGAAATTCAAAAAAATCAGATATAGGACCTTTAACGTCTAAGGTTAATGACATACAACAATCAATGGAGAATTTTAATTTGCTTGTACTTTGTAATTGACATGTACATGGTCCAAAGACATTGATTTTCCAGCAAAATGGGTTGCTTCGGGATCAAAATTGGCCAAAAACTGGGGACACCTGGGACAGATCTGGTGTGAAACTGGGACAAAACCATGATTTTGGAGAAAGTCATGGGGACATGGGACAAAGGCCTTAAAACTGGGACTGTCCCGGGTAAACTGGGACATCTGGTCACCCTATAACTGCTCAGGCTCAACTGTAGTGGTGAGTTGACCCGATATCAAGTAATACCCATAGAGTCTACATTCATGATGAGGTACAATTGGCTAGTTCTCCGCAAAGCCAGTTAGCATACGGGGTCTGGCTCCGGAACCCCAAAGCTCCTATTGCCTTTCCATGTAAACTTTATGGCCCCTCTTTAACTCACTATTGGAAATAGTCTTGTTAATATGAGCCTCTAGTGCTTGTCTTCAAAGTCTTTTAATATTTTCAACATTAAAAGAGTACGTAACTCACACATACCAAATATGAATTTGGCTCCAAATATTCAACATGGCGGCGGTTCAAATGCTAGCATGAATTGGTTTCGTTAGCCATGCTGAACGCTATGGGTAAAGCCACACGGGCTGCCTCCATCTTTATCTGTACTCTATGGCAGTGGTTCCCAAAGTGGGGGTCGGGACCCCCAGGGGGGTCGCGAGGCCTTGACCTGGGGGTCCCCAATTTATTTCAACATAAAATAAATAGAAAAATAACACTGTTTTTAATATACTGTTTACTTAAGGACATCATATATTTGTGAATTGTGGTCAAATAACTAAACTAAATAAATCCACAATAATACAGTATATTTTTAATGTTTTGCCACTTTAAATTATTACAAACAGCAGATCGGGACCCCCATCGGGACCCCCACTTTTTCCCGAGTCATTCACATGTTAGTTTTGTGGGTCGCGGCCCAAAAAGTTTGGGAACCCTTGCTCTATGGGAATACCTGGGCTAGAATTTAAACATCGATCCGATACCAATGGTTTACATTAAAATGCATTGAAACTGGGAAAATCCCAAAAGCCTTTGTCTGACATGCTGCTCATCTGCACATACTGTATGTATTGATCAGAAGTAAGTAAAAGTGATCCTATGTACAAAATTCTGATCTAACATTTAAAAATTTGCAGAAATGTTTGATTTCAAACATATTAACATCCAGCTGGCGGACAACTGAGGACAACTAAAGGGTTAGCAACACAAGAAATGTAAAAGTAATTGTTGTTGGGTTTTTATCTATTTCTAACACTGTGTCCGCCATTTTCCCTCTAAGTCGGGCGTGAGAGATCCAACCAGAGTTTCCAAATTTACTGGTATCAACTGAATACAGCCTTTGTTATTGACTGTATAGTTTGCATAACCATATTATCTTGTTTTCAGCATCTCTTTATAGGCCCTCTTATATTTATAAACAGAGGCTATATATATATAGTTTCTATGTATGTAGATCTAATGGTTTGTATCAGCATCTTCACTGTATTGGTATCAGAAATATGATATTGAAACAACCATAACGCTGTGAGCAAATTATTTAGCTTTAGCATGACGGTAAAACCCAGAGGTACACGTTTGCCACGTCAACAAGTGTCATGTGACAAAAAATCATGTGACTGGCCGGTGCGGCTAATGCTAACAGCAAATAATGTAAAAACGGGGACACGGTTTTCATTGATAAAACTTTAGAATTTAAGATACAGTAATTGTTTGGGATTTGTTGTATTGCTGGTAAGTCTAGGTATCTCAGTCAAGGCATTACTTTGAAAAAAAAAAAAAACTTATATTTATATCTTTAAATGGATGTTTATTTTGTGGTCTTAACACTATTTAACACCATTCATTCTGTTGTTGCATCACTCAAGTCAATACTAAAAAGAAAAACGTAATGACATGACCAGAAATAATAAAAAAAAATGTCATACAAAATTTAGTGGCGATTCCTATTCAGTCACAAGATGGCCGCCAGAGCTTGCCATTCGGTAACGCCTTTTAGTTAGGAATGATCTCCCTTGGCCATGGCTTAAAATGTGAAAAAAAGAAATGGGTACAGGGGCTTTAACTCTGACCAACCAACACTTACTGTATGTTACTTAGGAGGAGCTCAGAGTAGAGCTGATGAGAACCCTTCCTCATGAAGCCATGTCTTAACACTGTTGTCAGGGACACTGGACCCTGTGCCAGCTGATTGACAAATACTGTATGTGACACATTGTGAAAGTAATATGTTCAACATCCATTTTAAGTTCATTGTTTGTTATTTCTGGAAAGTGTCCGTACAAACATGACTCAATAGTCCAATTCAAATTCAACCTACAATGAAAAGCAGATGTCTAAATTAAGCTTACACAACTTACTGTACTTCATTTATAACTCATGTAAGATCTTTATCCAACAATTTGCTCTTTGGTCTACAGAAAGTTCAGCGTGAAGCCACAAGACCGAACATTCTAGGTTTTTGCTGCAACATCACACAATTAAGCTACTAAACTGACACAAACAAACAAAAAACAAGCTGGTGATGCTAATCATGCTCAAAATGATGAGGCAGACCCCAACAATGGTATTTCTGCTGCATGTGGATAAGGCATTTGAAAGGGGACCTAATTGGCTCATTGCACGGTGTGGCTAAGCTTTTTCCACTAACCTGAAGTTAGCCATCATGTACTTCCCGTCCTTGGACATAATGCCATGTAAAGTGCCTTTGAGTCTCCAGAAAAGGCTGAAGGAAGTGAGGGGCTTCCAATCCGTGCCATCGACCCCTCTGACCACCACCAACACTCACTCACACACTGCATTCACCCAGGCTTCACAACTGCGGTCTCCCATCCAAGTACCGACCAGGCCTTGCCCTGCTTAGCAATAGATTAACCAATGACAACACATCAGCTTGTTATGGGAAACACCATTTTTTCGAAACATTCTTAAATTAGTAAATGTATAGATTTGGGAGACTGAACCCCGTTGATCCTCTTCATGTCTGTCTTTATTTGGTAGAAGATACATTCATAAAGTACAAGTACATTCGTTTGTTAAAGTAGTTGTGGAGCAGTCAGTGAAAGAGCAGTTGTTCTCTTCGTTTTGCTGCTCACATTTGTGGCCGTTCCTAAAGATGTTGTCTGTCTGTATATCTCTCCACGGAGATGAGCAGGTAATGTTTCACTCCCAGCTAAGTTACAAGTCAAGTCTGAGGAGAGACCACTCACTGTAAAGATGCTTTAAGGAATTTTTAACAATAAAAACTCTCATAATACATGCTTGTAATTTATTCTTGTAACTAGGTGAAATGTTACACACCGTGGCTTGAAGAAATGTATTGAATGACCAATTTAAAACTTTTGCTGTATATAACTGACATAAATATGAGGAAGAAAATGTATTGCACTTTTTGCATTTTATATTTTCATATCAAAATAAGGCATTTTATGCATAAAAATTGCCCAAATTGTCTGTATTTTGGCGATATAATAGATGGATAGGATGGATAGTTTATATGTAGCTGTTTGATTATAGAAAAAATAATAATCATGACTATTTTTGTCATAATTGAAATTGAATATTTTTTTAAACAAAACAATGCAAAATATATTGGTTTGGACAATAATATAGTATATTCACTTTGGGAAGGGTCTCTGAGCCCTCACACATCACACCTGCCCCCTGCTGGCCTGCACTCACCTGCACACCGCTGATGATGACATCATCGTGGTGCGCTGTCAAAGTGCAAAGTTAGCAGTTTTGGAAAATGCTAACTTGGCACTTTTTGACATGAATATTCAACGCGACTTTACTTTACTGTGCTTCTAGGCCTCCCGGAGGCCTAGAAACACATGACTGGGTTCATTTTAAAGCCCAAACCCTCCTCTTCCCAATGCAAAAAATGCAATTCTGCCGCAACTTTACTCACGCGGATATGTCACCCGTCGTCGGCCATGTTCGCGGCTTTAATCGTTTTGTCTCGATTACACTACTTTTCGTAATTGAATTTTGATTAATTGCACAGCCCTATTTATATGTATGTACTGTATATTAGTTACACACATTTGAATATATTGAAACATCCTTCTGAACAAACCTTCAAATTATTGTTATGTAGGAGTCTATAGCAGCTACTAAAGTGGAGATGATGAAAATATTGACTTTTGCCTGCAGTGTCTCCCCGGGAGATCACACAACTTACTGTTCTTCATTTTTCACTCGTGTAAGATCTCTATCCTAGAATTTGTGCTTTGATGCGTTTCATAATCCTAATTCAGATTAATGGATGGAGATTATAACCATCAGAATATAAACCACAGCTCGGGGAGGAGGGGGGTACACAGTTGGGACATTGTGTGAGTAAGCAGTATATTGGATCATGCATGGCCAGCAAAACACAAGAGTTCCCCTGAGCCAAAATGGTGGGCTTTTGGGAACGGTGACACGCCATGGATCATCTCACTGCTCTGACTAAAGCTCCGGAGCCGCGAAGATTGAGTAACAATTTACCATAAAACCCACCTCCGCCCCAATCTGCAGCTACACGCTTGGTCCCGGAGTACGCGTTGACTCAACACTATCCCCCACAGATGCGTTAAATATGATAGATGGAGCCGGGGCATCATGTACGCAGCATTTATCATTGTTATATTCAGATGGAGTCACTCAGCGCTGTCCCTGAAGTGCTGGTGGAAGCAGTGGAGAGAGTTGCATTTTCCAGCTGAAAGTCCGGTTTACATTGTCCAGAGGTGGAGGTAACGGTAGTTTATCATGCTGTATTTGCACTTGAGAAATATTGGTTTTGAAGTAACACTCCTGCCTGTTTATGGAAATATTTTAACTATTTTTCCACTTTGTTTCTTGCACTTTAAAGGTGCATTGCAGAACTTTTAATGTGGAAAAAAAACCTTGATATTGGTGTGTTTGACCTTTTAGTGGCCCAGTGACACCCCAGGACCAATTGTTTTTAGGGTGACTGGTAGGTTTTCACTGCGTTGACATGGTTCCATTTGAAGACCTGCAAGACATCTACGGAGCACAGATTTAGAAAAGGGCCAGACAGATCTCCTCAGAGCCCAGATTTTGCCATGTCCAAATGTAGAACCAATCGACTCCTTCAACCTGAAAGGTCAAAAATGCACTAATATCAAGATTTCCACAGTGCACCTTTAAAGCAACACCACAGGAGCTTTGACCCAAATATACAAGGATTATGAGTTATTATGGCTGTTCTTTAGGTCAATATAGGCTATAGCACCATATATGCATAAGTTTATATTAATAGTAGCCTATTGTTCATGTGCCAGAATTGAACCCTGTTTTTGGATGTTTCGGTGTGCCTAAATTATGTTCTGGTACAAAGTTTTATATACTGTATATTCACATAAAATACTTTTTAAAGACAACAAATGCACTCAGCTGTATTTAAAGTAGTTTATTGAACATTACCAGTTTTGGTCTTCAGCTTACAATCTTTTGAAAATACATGTAAAAATATACACTTTTTCAATAGAAAACACATCTTTAATAAGTACATGTAATTATAGTAAAGTTAGTGGGTTCTCATGTTCCCAGATGTGTCAATAGTGAGTACTCCACATATACAGCGAATATTAACGGACCTGATGTACTTAAGGTATGGCTTATTGTAACACACAGCTACATCAAGTCTCTTAAAAATGCTTTATATACAAGGCACTTTTCTTGGACTCGCAGCTAAAACGTCAGCAGAATCTGTTCCAGTCGAAGCCTGAGCACAGGTCAATGAAGGCGGCACTGCAAACAGTCATATAGAAATAACTACAAATTTCTTTTATTTGAGTAACTCATTTCAAGATATCTGTCCAAGTTCTTTTTTTTTTACACTTAAATTAAGAAAAAAAAAACTGTAAAAAAAATTGTAATAGATTGCGTTCACGTGACAACTAAACAGTGTTGTTGAGATTACTCCATAAAAGTAATCCAACTACTCATTACTGATTACTCTTTCCAAAAGTAGTCTTGTTACTACTTTGATTACTTTTAAAAGTAATCTGATTACTAACTACTAGCTACTTTGGTTTTAAAAAAGGATCAAGCAACAGCTGCTCAGAGCTTTGGAATGGAAGTGTAAATCTGGCTTTGGTTGTAACTTGATTGAATAATGTTTACTCCTTAACACAAAATTAAATCAAAACTGTATATTTCATAAAATAAATGTACAGCAGCTGCGTTCGACTTTTGAACAGGCCTTAAGCTGAAAATGAAGTTTTTAGCTCAAAGTATTGAGCTGAATCTTGAATTGAATCATTACTTGATAAAGTAATTATAATCTAATGACCAGTTTTGCAATTATAATCCATTACTCTGTTACTAAAAAGTAATCTGATTACAGTAGCAGATTATTTAGTAATCAGTTACTTGGCAACATTGCAACTAAAGAGCCTCCAGTTTAAAATTGAGATGGAGGACATATGGAAATTCCATGGTGGAAACTATGGTAGCTGTCAAAATGCAGATTTCTAGTCTTTATTTTGAATTTCTCTGTAATCTCTGGGGCCATCCACATGAAACAAAAACTGTCACAAAGTTCAAAGTCTTCTTTGTCAGCACTAAAGTCTAATTATTTTCTCATAAAGGTCCAAAAGAGTTGACATATTCAAAAACATGTGCGTGATGTTGGCCAGAAGAAAGGACTTTGAGCCATAAGAATAATCTGGCAGCTTTGTGAATTGAGTCACTACCAAATAATGGCCAGGGGGTTGTATTGACACCTGCTCCAACTGAAACAGAATTCTGTAATGTGAACACAGCCTATTGAAGTAAAAAAAAAACTTTCTTAAAATTACTTGCTCAAATCCAGGCCAAATGTACTTATTCCTAGCTGACTTTTTGCAGTTTCTCAGTTTGGCCAATCTGTGGTGTCACTGTGTTAACACTGAAACAATCCCTGTCACCCATGAGCCAGCCAGAGGCCACAGCTCTGTAAGCTTCTCTATCACGCAAGCCTGGCGGTGCCAGGGACTTCTGAGGGAGCCACGGGAGCTGCAGCCAGCGGTCAGCGGCCCCTGTGCGAGGGAGGAGGTGGGGCCAGGGTTAGTGAGCCGTGGCCTCCCCCCTGAGTGTTGACTGTTATTGCTGCTGACCGCTGGTTGTTAGGCTGCATGGCACACTCACAAACAGACCACATCCACTCTCACTCTTTCCTTCTCACAGCACTCTCACACGCAGCATTAGTCACACAAACACACACGTATACTCGGTACTCAACTATGTACATGAAAACACTCCTTATAGTACTCACTAAGTATACTGGTGAATACTACTCAGACTCCTCAACGGCTCTGCACATGGAACAATGACCAATACACCTATGTACAACTGAATCAATATAAACAGTGATATAAGATGGTGCAGCTCAAACTGACTTGTGTTTTAAGGTGAGACACTACAGGCAAAAGTAAAACACGATTTCCCTTTTGGATCAATAAAGCCTAAGTCTAAAATGCATTTTTCTTACACTCTTACAACAACTTCCCCACTTTAGTAGCACCTACAGCCATCCAACATCCCAGCCTTGGACTTAACAATTATCCCTTTCTCAAAATATCAAGCGTTGGTGAAAACACTGCTCTCTGCCATTGAAATGCATTGGACTGAATGGTTATCATTTGGTTTGACAGGATCTTTGTGATGAAATGTGGTTTGACTACTATGATAACCTGCCTATAGAGGCAACAGTGCCATATAAACACATTTTCTTTTGTTTTCACTGAAACTGCATTGGAGTCTATGGGATTTGTGATGTAATGTTGGAAAGGTTAATAGAAGGTTTGTTCACAAGGATTTTTCAATTTGTTATTTCGGTTTAGTAATTAGTTATTGGGCCTCATTCATGAATATTTGCTTAAGAATAAGTTCTAAAGAAAAACTCTGATTCACAAAGCGAAGACTAAACTCTTCTTAAAGAGAGAGGCCCCAAATTCATGAACGTGACACTAAGAACATCACTCCCCTCATTATCAGGACATTTACATTATATTGACTATGAAAAAGGGAAAGGGAAAGGGAATGTTATTTGTATAGCGCTTTTCATATGACATAGTCACACCCAAAGCGCTTCACACATGAAAGGGAGGGGGCTCATTCACTCCATGCTGATGGTGGTAAGCTACTATTGTAGCCACAGTTTCCCCTGGGGTAGACTGACAGAAGGCTCACATCTGCACCAACGGTCCCTCCGACCACCACCAACCACTCACACTTAGGCATTGGGTGAAGTGTCTTGCCCAAGGACACAACGACAGTCTGCACCTGCAGGAGCCGGGATTCGAACTCCCGACCTTCCGATCATGAGACGACCCGCTCTACCACCTGTGCCACTGTCGCCCCAATACAAAGACACGCCCTTTAATCGTCCATATATGGGCATGACAAGAGCATGAGGCAGTATTCATTTACATTTACTCGAGTACATGTGAGTAACTTTTTGAAGTATTTAATATTTCTGTGCTACTATTTCTAAATAGCGTTATTCTTATTGTAAACAGCCTCCTGTATTTAGTCTCTCCTCTGATTACGACAGGTGTGACTAACGAGCAACTAACGAGCTGCAGCCCTCAGCTGTGACAGTGTGATTTACACTAACTACTGTATCTCTGCTCTGTACCACATCTCATCACTTTCATTCCCTCAAAAAATATTTTTTTTAATGGAATAATTTTTAGAAAAATGTTACTCATGCTGTGTAACACTTCAAATTTTTGGATCAATTTTGACTGTGATAATATTCTAAAACTGCAGATTTCCTGTGCGTAAGAGTCCTCCTGACTGTTATTAGGATTTGTTCTTCCAGAAGAGCTCTTTCAGCCAAGAACTAATTTTGTGAATGCCCAAAATGTTCAAAGTCGGCCTTAAGAAAAAATGTGTGCCTAAGTTTGTTTCATGAATGAGGCTCAATGAGTTTTGAAAAAAAAAAGGCTAAATTATTTATTTTTTAACAGAAATAATAAACAAAATATCCCATCTGAACAAATCTTTGCAACTAAATCACAGTGATTTCACCACTGACAATAGACAATGTTGGTCTTATTTTTGCAGGAAAACATAAAATGGCAGAAAACATTTTTCCTATATTTATGACAGTAATTATACAGTCAAATTTTCATATTGAATGACTTCCCTGTTCACCTGCAGTGTCTCCCCTTATACTCAGATTAGACTATGTCTGAGCTGCACTTAAAACCCTTATGTGTCCACAAGGTGTATTTTCCAAATGCATAAATATAACTTTCTCATACAATGCATGTTGTCCCTATTATGGCAATGACTGTAAAGTGCTTCCACCAGGCTCTTACCCCTAAATTTAGATTTATAGAAGTATCCACGTGATTCCTAAACCATGGCCTTAAACATTTGGATCCAGGAAACAGAAAGTGCGTATTTGCTTATATTTGTGGTAACTTTTCTTAATGATAGCGTCATACGGTGTAGGTTGTGTTCACGTCACATCACAACATTCTAAAGAGCCTATAGTTTAATATTGAGCTGGAGGGAAATTTCTAGTCAAGTCTTCATGTCCACACGTACCCGGATATTCTATGTGTAAACAAATATCTCTGTCCAACCTTTTTTTAGCAACACTGTTGATTGAAGTGCTTCTTTCTTTTGGTCCATTTTACCAGTAAACTCTCTGCAGTTATTGGTTAAAATAAAAGCGTGTGACAGCGATGCCGTGGACTAACTGTTCTTTCTTTTGTTCTTTTGTTTCTGTCACTGCCTCTCCGTTTGCATGTCGTTTCTGGAAATCTCCACTTTGCAAAGAGTTTATAAAAAAATATCCAATTAATGACGCCATAAATGAGTATACAGTTGTGCTGAAAAGTTTACATCCCCTGGCAGAATGTGAGGGGATGTAAACTTAAGCATTTCATAGAATATGAATGAGAACACAAAAACCTTTATTTCACTCATGGTTAGTGGTTTGTGTGAAGCCGTTTATTGTCAAAAAACCTTTTTATTTACCCTTTTCAACGAGAAAAACTAGCCAAATGTCCCTGATCAAAAGTTTACATATTGTGCATCTTGAAACAAACATCAATTTTGTCAGAGAGTCCTGTATTTCAGCTGAAGTGAGTTTTTCTTTGCTCCTGAACAGTTTTCCTGGCAGGTGTCATGTAAACGTTAGGGGACATTTGAGTAGTTTCTGTTTCATTATGATTTCAAAAGAGTAAACAATAAATGGCTTCACACAACCACTAACCATGAATGGAAAAAGAGATTTCTGCGTTATCATTCATATTCTATGTAAACTTAAAAGGGTATGTAAACTTTTGAGCACAACTGTACATGTGGACAGCAGGCCCAAACGCATAGAAATATATACGTTTATCAAAATATCCAGGTACGTGTGGACATGGCATTAGTTTATTGCCAAATTTCTCTGTAATTCCTGGGCTAATCCACATGAAACAAAAACTGTCACAAAGTTCAATGTCTTCTCTGTCAGCACATATGAACTAAGGTCTAATTATTTTCTCATAAAGGTGTCCAAAAGTGGTGACAATATTCATAAACATGTGCATGATGTTGGCCAGTAGAAAGAATAATAAGGCAGGTTTGTGAATCCAATCACTATCAAATAATCATCAGGGAAAGCAGTTTTATATTAGAAAAGTAGGAAATAGAGTTGTATTGGCACCTGCTCCAGCTGGAATAGAATTCTGTGACGTGAACACAACTGTTATTGCGAGGAAAAGGCTCCTTATGGACACATGGCACCAGTCTGCAGTGATCTCGTTGCCTGACTGACTCTGCCTCTGACTGTTACAGGCCTTTGTCATGGTCCAGCGGGGCAGTGTTCAGAAGGGGTAGGGTCCCACGATGATGGTGAGCCGGAGCAGGGAGCTGGCGCGGTAGTTCATGGTCAGGTGGTGAGTGACCATCTCCAGGTCCACCACACACTCTCTGGGGCCGGTCAGAGGTTTGGTCATCACCAACATGGCACTCACGTTACTGGACCGCTGCAAGGACATGTGTGTGAGAGGGGGACACCGGCTTAGTCAGATCAAACTTTATTTATATCATACAGTATATATCATACCGTATATGTCTCATACTCAGGCCCGTCGACAGGGGAGGGTCAAAGGGGTATGTTGTCCCCGGGCCTCAGGACCAGGGGGGCCCAGCAAGGAGCTCATACTATATTTTCCCTTGTTCTGCATGATTCTTTTTTTTTTTTAATATCATTACTTGCTTTGACATG